>KB671549.1:0-37767 GCA_000349105.1 Anopheles epiroticus | reverse complement strand
TTCAGCGTTTTACAAACGAATTCGATCACTTAATAGACGCGGTTTTAAAATTAGTCCGGTAACCTCGCCGATCGTTTGCGTACTGCCCTTTTTGTGACTTTCGTTGAACCCGTCCCCGGCCATGACCTAGTGTTGCCTTGGTTCTTGTCATCTCTCTCTATTCTCTCTCTTTCTAATCTTGATCTGAATCTAAGCCCTATCGGACTTCCCCTATTATCGGGAAGGCTCAGGTGACTACCGATCGTTATAAACAAACCAACCTAAGCGCATTGCAAACGTGCCAACAAGTGATAACAATGAAAGGCTTTAAAAACAAACATAAAAATGCAAACTATTGTAGACGAAATTAAGAAATTGTTCATAAACATTAATAGTACTACGGGCAGACCGTTCGAATTAAATAAAAAAGGATAAGTTGTTCAGAAAATAATGAACTTCTACATGTTTTTCTTAATTAAATTAAGGTTTTCATCACATGTATGTTGTTTGTCAGTTGTTTACTAAATTACCATTAACTTCACAGCTTTGGGAAATGTATTTAGGAAACCATCATGACCCTAATTTCACATTGCTTTGCATGTGCAATTAATTAGAATATTTATTGAGAAGGAGAACAGTTTTATAAAGCAATGTTGTCTTTAAAAAGGTGTAGGAAAATATATTCCCTTAGTTATATTTTAGCGGTACGAGTTTCAAGAATTTTATGACGATTTCATTTGTAAAACATTCTTGGTCATACAATTATTTGATTTGAAGAACAATATTTTGAGATAATAGAATGCAAACTGCATTTAAGTTTCGAAGTATTTGGAATATTTAAGTTTTGTCTGTTTGCTTTAAAGCGTTTAAATTTTTTATCCATGCAAATTACGAGGTTCCATGATTCTGTTGTACATTTTGGACGATTTTCATAATTTCATGAATTGTATTCAATTGTTTTTCTTCTAAAGAAAATGCTCCAATGGTTGCAACTTTGGGAACAAATTCATGATTTTTTTAAGTATTGCTGTTTGCAACGTTTATATGCGTGATTTTCTATCACTTTATGTAAAATATAATGTTGAAATAAGTGATGGATTTTCCAGCACGGTAACAATTTCTATTATTAGGGGTGGCTCGGTGGTTTCCGACGTTGCATCGAATCCCGTTCGGACCGCTGCCACTTCCCATACGCAGGATTGACTATTCTGCTATGTTTACACCTAATCACAGCCCCCCATACGTAGGATTAACAATCTTGCTATGGATGGATACACTCAGTCACAGATAGAGCCAAAGCACATTAATGCTCTGGTTAGGCCTTGACCCTACAGTGGTTGTTGTGCCACCCAAGCAGAAGAACAATTTCTATTTAATATTTGCAAGTGAGAAGTTTTGTTTGCACTAGATTCGCTTTAAAATTATGTTTAATTATTTTCTAGACCATTTACAACGACATCATTATTGAATTTGTATTTTTTATTCATTTTGGTGTCTTGACGTTTTACAAATTAAAAACAAAACAGACGAATCACATTAAAGCTTTGGCTAGCCTCAACCCTTGTGGTTGTATTACTAGCAAAGAAATATGAAGTGAAACACCATTCCGTTGCTTAAACCATGTACTAAATATGAAACATTGTCCACCACAAATTAACACTTTCATTGAATCACTAAAACGAAAGCTCAAGAATTCTGGGCTGATCTAGACTGCCATCCAGAATGGTCATCGGTGCCAAAGTCTGTGACCCATTTAAGTTACTCAGTCGGGAGGTCCCACGTAAGACAGCTTAGAATACAAATTTATGAAACACATTCAGCGATTTATTGACAAAAAAACACACACACACACACACGTACCTAAATACTCGAAAGGATCACCGACGTATCGCCAACGGTTGCCTTTAACGAACAATCCTACTCGGTGCCCAAAATTGCCCAAAATGACCCTATCTATCAAGCGGTAACACTTCATGGACACATTTAGCTTAACGTTCGAACGAAGGTAGGATGAACTGGCATGAAGAGAAAGAGAGAGAGAGAGAGAGAGAGAGTGAAAGTGAAACCTTCACCCAATGGAACAACCAAAGACACTATGCGTGAAAATCCCCCAGCACGGCGATGGAGATGGACTGCTGAATGCAAATGGGAGGAGTACCGGCATCCAGCATCCTTAAGGAGGCGAACGAACACGTTCCAGAGGAATGAACGTTATCCCGTTTTTCGCTTCGACAAAAACCGATTGTCACTTGCTTACAAATTAATCTTCTGTTGCTAACAGGGGTGTTTTTACTGCCCTTGCGGCCTGACGTTCTACTGCCAGTCTGATGGATAATCGGGCATCCCCATTGTGCGTTCATTTCCCATCCCCGCCCGATACTGATGATGTCAGCAAAAATCAATGACTCCTGCCTTGGAGGAAGATCTTCGTCAACCACAGCGCTGTGTAATGGCTGGTTCGGTCGGTTCGGACGATCTCACACCTGAGATCCATTTCGTTTCACTCCGTCGTCTTTTCTCGCTTCCGGAAAGTCACCATCCGTCCGCAGGTGACGGATATCTCGAGTTCAGAGTCAACAATTGAAGGAAAAGCAATATTTGCAATACCATAGCGGGAAGGAATAATGGGTTGCATTACCTTTCCGTGTGGCTTCAATCGCTTCATAGCATCATAGCACGATGGAAAAGGAAAAATTTTAATTTTTCATCTTCGTTTTTTTTTGTTGCTACACATCAGCTCAGTTTCCTGCTGCAATTCAAAGCTTTCTGTACATCTTGGAACCTTGAGTATGATACAGCTTACGGGTGAAGGTACGATACGATGGAGCGTATCGTTTCAACAGCAGTTGACAAACGGGTGGAATTGCTAAAGGGGAGGGTAAAGGAAAAACTCCTGTTGACGTACCGTAGACTTGGAGACGTTAAACAGATCATTTTTCTTTTCCGACTCGTAGAAAGATTTTTTACAGCTCTTTTTTCTCTCTTTCTCTCTCTGTCCCTTGTTGAGCATTTTTTTGTCCTCTAGTGCATTTTTTTATGTACGTTTTAATGGAGCACTTTTAGTTGCAAGGCGCTTTACCTTCCGTGTGTTGGTTCACTTGAGCCCTTTCCTGCTCTTGTTACCCACCCAAAACGTCCTCCTTCCTGATGCTGCCCTTTTACCCATTAATGGAGCAGAGAGGTTTTTTTAACGCTATATCCAAATTTTTGTGTGTGTGTGCCAGAATGAAGAAATTTGAAACCACTCAAAACCAGACACCGGGCACTGATCGTATGTGTGAGTGATGGAGTGTGTATATGCGTCTCTTTTTTCTTTTAAAGTTAAACAATAAAGCTGCATTCATTGACGGTGAAGTTTTCATGAGTGGAATGATTTTTCACTTCATCACTCACTAGTTTTTGGTCGTTAAAGAGGGAACATCCGAATGAAATTATGTCTGCTCAAATAAACAGATCGATTAAATATTGAACAAGCGTTTTTGTTCTGGTGAGCTTCTGTGCTTCTATCTTAGTGCGTATTAAACACGCTAATGTGACCTATACCTATAATTTTTTAATAATGCCCGATGCTTGTAGTATGGCGGGTTTTTTTGTTGTCTAGCGTCTTGCACTATTAATACGGGTGTACTTCTCAGTGAGCCATAAATTTTATCGAAATTGACAACCTGGTATTGAAAACAGATCAGCAAATTGAAAATTGAGCATTCTAAAACAGGTACAACCAACAGTATAGGGCAGTTTTTAAAAAAATCTCTATATGCTCATAAAATATTGTGTATTCTAAAATTTAAGCTTGGCAAGCAATAATGAGACGTTCTAATTTATAGATTTTTATATGTTTATTTTATATTTTTGTTTTGATGTATTGTTCATGCTTCTTCATTCAATGAAAACAAAATCAGAATTTTCGTATCAACAGCGGTGGTATACTTACGCATGGACCAGATGAAAAAAAAATATTATAGATTTTTCTATTGATCTTTTTCAAGTAAATAAAAGTATTAAGAATATGATTAATAATTTAAATCGTTTTATAGTTTTCTTATCGAAATTATGCAAATTTAAAGTAATTACAAAAAAAAGTTTAAATAAAAAGCAAATAAAAAAAATTACCAGTTTATTTCCAGAATTTTCAATTTGAGTAGATTTATTAAAAATGTTTGCGTGCTCCAACAGACAAAAGGTCATTTTAATGGTGGAATGATTCGGTCACCAATGTATGTTGCGGGAAAAAACATGAACGTTTGATTTACACAACTTATTGAAATTTCAAAAGAAAACTAACTCAAGAAAACATACAACTAATAAAACTCCAATGATTCAAAAATATTTAAATTTTGTAAAGAAAATAAGTTGTAAGACAATGCATCGTCAACGTTATTGAACATTAAATGCCCTTCAAGGAGGGAATAGGATCAACATAATTCAAAACAAAATTATCAAATTGGTTTGGATTATTTCTTAATTTTTTCTTGTCTTCTACTAGTTTGATGATCAAGTATTATGGCAGTATAAAACACTAAAATAGCAACAAATAAAAATAGTCGTAAATTGCAATCTTGTACTGGTTTATTTGAAACTTTTGATTTTAGTACTTTGCCATCAATATTATATAATTTTTATCACTTCAAAAGTGTCAAATTTTATTGAAGTAACAGCAAACAACACATATCAATGCATAATGACAGAAGCATGTTTTGTTTTATTTCCATTGTAACGGCCAGGCCGATTTGCTGGCTGTTGGCATTTTGTTAATAATAAAAAAGCACACACGAACCTATACTGTTCTTTTTTAATTTTTCAGCTCTCTGTCTTTCACAGTGAGACGGTACAATTACATCTCAACCAAGTAATAATCTTCTTGATTGTCATCAGAACGCGTTGCTGCGTATATCGAAAGCCCTCCCCGAGGAACAGATGGCTTACGAGAGGGGATAAACGTCTCCTTCGTTCCATCAACCGAACATTCCAGCCCGTAAAGCAAGAACCGAAAAAAGAAAGGAGAGAAGCAAAAGGATCACTTTGCCACATCATCAATATATCGCCATCACCGTCGTCGTCGTCGTCGTCGTCGTCTTCATCGCACGTCAGTTATCCAAAAACCAACCGTACCGTATCCCTTCCGTAAGACGCAAAAGGAAACACATCCGATGCAACCGAAACGCACAAACACCCACACACCGGTCGCGCGTTTGTGTGCTTACAGTGTGCAATGTACACCACCGGTGTCCTTCCTCTCTCCCTTACGCTCTCACCCGCCATGCAATGTGGGTTGAATTGGATGCTTTGCTTATGCTAGCGCTTTATGCGCATCCAAGGTCCGGGCAGGGGGCAAGGGCAAGGATTGAACACGTCTCAGGGCGACGGCAAAACACTCGGCACGGCGGACACTACAGGTCACCCTTCCAGCGAACAATCTTCGGTGTATGTTTATGTAAATACCTGTGTACATAATAACATCGCTTTATGCTAACAGGCCGATACGTGCGGTCGATGGGCGCCCGGTGCGGGGATTAATGCAAAACGGACTGCCCCACAGTCTGGTTGGCAGACTGCCCCGCTCTGCAGCATCTTCGCTGTGCACGGTGGCGTACATCCTTCACCACCTGCCCACCGGGAGCTTACGGTTTTGCTCTTTTTGCGACGCAGCGCGCAGCACTAGGACGTTCGAGGAGATGGATGGATGGATGGATGCAAGAAGCCAGGTGCTGCTGCTGTCTGTTGCACGAGAGCACGGTTTAATAGTGTTCGTTATTCGTGTCCGTCTCTCTTTCCCGGGGGTTTTGATCGTCGAAGAAATGGATGGAAAAGGATGCCCGGAACCAACGGCCAGCATCACCACCACACCGTTAACAGGTGGAGTCGGGTTTGGTATTCGGGGTAGTGTTGGTGAGTCGGTTCTGCCTGTGTGTGGAAAAGGTTGCCAGGAAGGGAATCTGGACGAGAAGGGTGTCTGGTATGTGTCGAGTTGAGATTGATTGTTGCTTCATTATACTACATGACTGGAGGAGAACTGGTGGGAAAGCAAAGGAGAACAACAAAAAGGAAGAAAGTCTGTGTGTTGAAATTGATTTTGATGGATGGTTTTATTCAACAAATTAACATGTTATTTTTTGTGTTTATTGGTTTACAAAAAAAAAAAAGAAAACGATTTGTAGACACCAAATGCTATGCAAAATGAAACAACAAAAATTTAGACGTTCAATTTTCCATTCAACTCGTGCAAGAGTAGAAGTTTAAATTTAACGCATCATACTTCTGTGAATAATCACCCTTTCTTGTTCGGCAAATAATAATCAAACGTGTTTGTAATTTCATTCTTATGCATGTAGGCCAGTTAATTTGAAATTTGTTTTTTTTTTATCTTTAGTTTATTTCCTTTCGATTTTCCAATTCACAAAACAAAATAATTCGCAAGACGAAAGATAATGCGTAATTCCTTGACAGCGTGCGGATGGGCTAAATGGTTCAAACCAAGAAACATGTTTCACCAGGCACACCAGGCAAACCCACCGTCAAATAGGAACGGGAAAATACCATGCTACAGAGCGACGGAACCGAATCTTGCGAAGAAAGCAAAACAAAAACACGCCACGACTGGTGGCAAGGGGCCGATGCATAAACGATGGGTGAAATAAAGCACACAAAAAAGAGAGAGAGGAAATGTATATCCACCACTACCAAGCCGTAAATCATATGTTTTGTATTTTTATTTATGCGTTCGTCTTTGCTGTGCTCGCACACAACCGCACAGCAGCGGTTAGCGGAGAGAGTGTTGGTGTGCTGAAATTATGCTGCAAAAAAGCGAACGAACAGACCCGTTTTGCACTGTTTTACACAAGTGCTGGTATGCACGTGTGTCTGTGAAATTATGCTACCTAGTAGTGAAACATAACATTCAAACCACCCTCACCAACGATTGATGCGTTTTCGTTGCGCTAACACACTCAAACGCTTCACATACCATCACAGAGAGCATAAATGAAGAGAGGGTGTGAGTCTATGCGAAGCATTATGTTCACTGCACAACAGATGCACAATAATGCCGTCGACGGTGTGTGTTATGTTCATCACGCACACTAGTTTAAAATTATTAAAAATATATTTTTAATTAAATAGTTTGATTTAAATTTGTCGTTCAACACTTTATAACAAGGTTTTAAAATTTAATGTAAAAAGCTTTTTCTCACAAAAAAATCTGTTAATGCCTCATGATTGTGTGAAATTTTTGCAAAAAAAAGTGCAACAAAAAATCTATCTAATCAAATCGAACAATGACCCTTTCGGGGGTGTTAATACTTTTATTTCCTCCCTGTTGACCGATAGCGCACACCGCATGTCGATAAAGATAAGTGCAGTTCGGCGAGGGTAAACTTCTTATCTTTCCACCCACAGCAATAATAACGACGACGACAACAACAACAACAACAACAACAGCACCATAGCACGCCATGATTCACGAAAGGCACGTTTTCGATTGCCTACACGAAAAAAAAGGCATGTAAAAAAATAAAGCTACCACACTGCCGGTCGGCTGCGCATGTGTTGCTTGGTAAAGGAAGCTGGTGGTAGTAGTGGTAATAGTATTAGTAGTAGTATTAGTAGTAGTATCAGAAATAGAGGAGAGAGAAAGATGATACAGGCCAAAGATGATTGAAGAGTACAACTTTTGTGGTTTTTTTTTGTCTGCCTGTAAAATTGAAATTTCCTTATTTTCTTCCTTAACTTATAAAAAAATAAATAATTATATATAAATAAATAAATGAATAATTAAATAAATATAAATAAATAAAGCAATAAATAATCACCAAAAAAACATTACAAACATTACAAGCTATTTAAAAAAATAATAAAAAAACTAAATTTAAATTCAACACCATCCCCTCACGGTAGTTGATTCCCTTAAGCGCACACGATTGCACGTACCCACACCAACCGAAATAGGGGTTGGCTTGTTGAATGTATATACGCACACGCACACAGGCAAACGCGATCAGCTGTAGCTCGTCGATGCAACAGCACCAACAGGGAAATGCGTTTGTCGGCAAGTGTGTGCGTGACGACGAGAGGGGTGAGTGAGTGCCGTACACAAAACCGAGGTTGTACTGTGTAGTGTAGAAATTGATATGTTTTTCTCCTACATTTATTTAATTACAAAAACAGATCTTTGCAAGTTTTATGAAATAGTTGCTAAAATAGTTTTCAATTTTCCTGTAAAATGTTTCTGCGATGCACCGTTTCATCTCGCATCACTCACGTGCCACTCAGCGCACTCACCCGAAGGTTCGTGTGCACACACAGAGTGATGGATAAAATTGCGTACGGATCGTGTCGTGTGCTGTGAGTGTGTACCCTTCGGTTGATTGGTTGGGGGATGGCGTAAGGGTGGCCTGCGTACACCCCCTATATGTTTACAACCCCTAAAAACGTACAAGCGCGACAGAGAGAGGGAGAGAGTGAGAGAGAGAGAGAGAGAGAGTCGGCTGTGTAACGGTGTGTGCGTGCGTGAGTGCCGGAACGAACGGAACCGAGCGCCGAACGGGGCCGCACCGACGACGGCGACGGAGCGCGCAGTCTGCCGTGGCGAAAACATCGAACGAATGTTCAGTCTCAAAACAACACTTCCCGAGGCGGACGCACAAACTGCGACCTGCCCGTCCGAGAGGCGTCTTTTCTAGATTCGCATCTTAGTAGCAGCAAAACACCCAAGCAAGCAAGCAGGCAAGCAAGCAGGCAAGCCATCGGAAACAGTCTGTCACCGTGCTGAACGCAACCACACAGTGAGTGAGAAGTGTGCTAAGGTGCGCATAGTTTTGCGTTGCTTGTCCCGGCAATCGGAAACGGACATCCGTTTGCACGGCAGTGTGTTTTTTTCTTCTCGTACTCCAAGCTCTGTACCTTGCTGCCGAAATTTTCCGCTTTTCCAAACTTTCGTAAAGTTTCAACACGCGCGTGCGGTAAGGTGAATATTGGTGGACGAGAGTGTGATTCCATTTCGGTGGTGACAAGTGCATAGCGAGCTGCAGCTGTGTGCGGCGAAGGGAGCGATTATGCTTAAAGCGTGTTGTAATATTCAGTGACAAACTTCGAACCCATCCACGAGGCTGCGGAGGAGTGAAAAGGTGTTGTGGGATTTTTGACGATGAAGATGAAGTTCTTTCAAACCGGAAGTGGGTATTGTGAGCAAGTGTGAAAGACGGTGAAAGACTTTGATGTAAAAGGGACTCGGCGTGTAATGATGAAGTTTGCAGTTGCAACAAATTTAAGGTCAATTTTGTTTTATAATTTCCCTGAGAGGTGATTTTATATTTTATTGAAACTTGTGAATTCAAAGACTGTTACTGATCTCATCATCAATTTCAATCACTTCCGTTATGGCATAATGCTAAAGTGCCACCACTAACTGAAGTGGCATCCAACAAGGCAACACTTCTGTGAGCGCAACAGATAAGCCACGGCCCGAGAAGTGATTTCAGTTCGTTACAGTTTATGGGCCGTTTTTGTGTAAACCTCGTGGAGTTGTTTGCTGTTTTGGAATTGAATTGGAATTGGAATTAGAAAAAAAATTGGAAAGTATTTTTTTCCTAAATTTTGTAAGCTATTTAAACATTCGTTGACTGCTGAGATCAACTTGGTGTTTAAATTTAATAAAAAATATTGGAATAGTTAAAAAAGCACAAATATAAAAATGTAGTAACAAATCCCAAATGATTTTTAAAAATTTACGCTTCAAAAGGTGAAGAATATAAAACTCTGTATTTTTTTTTGTAAAACATCGCACCAAGTTTTTCTTGGTGATATTTTACCGTTTAAAATTAAAAATCGTTTCTAAAGCATGTTCGTTGTCAAAAATAAAGTTAAAGCTCTTTTTGGGACATAATTAAAAAAGCCGGCTAAAATACATACTAACTCTTACAAAAAACTGTAGTTTACTGTCTTGTTAACGAAGAGTACATCTATCATATCCGGAGCGATTTCGATCAAGTTCAGTGATTATTCAGTGTCGAACGGTGGCCAGTGCTGCGCACCAGCAGCAACACAATCTCCGGATGCAAGTGCAGATCCGTGAGCAGTGGTGCAGGTGCAGCAAGAGTGTAAAGAAACCAAAAAAGCATGTCACCAACATGCGCTCATCAATAACAGACCAAAGCTGCGTTCGATTCGCGTCCGGTCAACAATCCGGCCCGGGGTCCGGTTCGTGTAACAGAACGGCAAATCAAAACCCAAACTCGTGCTCGATTTATCACAAGTGAGCAGCTCGTTCGTTTCCGTTGTGAAGTGTTTGTTTTTTTTTGCAAATCGGTTTCATATCTCCTACGCCACCAAAAAAAACCGAAAAAAGACCCTCCCCCCTGCCCAGCGCTGGGCTGAGTCCGTTGCACCCCAGACAGAAGCTTCTCGGCAAGTGGCGTGTTGGGGATGCTGTGTGCTGCGTGGTGAGGGCGGTGTACCACTGCACGTATGCGATTATTGTTAGCGGATGTACTTTTTACGTTGTTGTACTTTCGGGTTGGTGCCGCGAGGTGTTGTGCGTGCGTGTATGTTGGCACACCATCTGCATCAATAAATCGTTTGCGACTGTTGCGGGAGGAGGGTGTGCATTCTTAGGCGCTGCGGGCTCAATCATTCAGAAGAGACCGTTGCCAGCTTTCTTCTTTCTTTTAGAAGGTGTTTCGAGCCATAATTTTATGACAAACAGTTTACTAATTTTTGTGCACGTTTTTTTTTTTTAACACTGTGTCTTCACCTTTCAAGCAGCAAAGCAATTTATAAAACAAATGCAAACGAACGTGTTTTTAGGAGGGTGAATGCATGGAAAAGTGAGTTTCAGTTATCTGTTTGGTGTGTGAGTACGTGTAAGTGTAATTTGTGAGCGTGCTTGTGCGCGTGTGTGTACGTGCGTTTTGTTTTTTCGTGTAAAAATTGTCACCGCCAGCAGTAGGCAACTAGGCAAAACCCAGCAACTAAAACTACACGAAATTTGAGGCGCACCGTCCGAGCGGAGTTTGTTTGCAACAGCAGTTGCAGGTGGTACAAAATGAAAACAGCGCAGCCAGAGACGGCCCAGCAGTGTGCAGTCCAGAGCAAAAGATTAGTGTGATTGGTAGAGAAACCTGCAGCAGTGTGAATAATAGAAAAAAAAAGGTGCCAGTTGTGTGCGGGGTGTCTTTTCTTCTTCTGGCACGTTTGTGCTGCGAAAGTGTGTAAAAGTTTGTGCCGAAGGTGAAGTGATGCGTGCGTATGTTGCAACGTAGTCACATCGCAGGTACATCCGGTGCATCCCCGTCTTCTTTAGTGCATCAGTTCTTTAAACCTCTCTTGCCCGTGTTTTCTGTTCAGTTTTTCGGTTTTGCGTTGATTGTTTGTTGATTTTACGGAGGCAGGTTGTATTGCTGTAAGCATCAATTTGATAGAAGCAAGAAATAAGGGAGAGAGGGGAAGGAAAAGGTTGGTCCTGCTTTTTTCCCACCTCGCCGGTGCAAGTGCAGCAAGTGGCCCACACGGACGGCGACGACCGGTTTTGGAGATCGTCGTCGGTGCGCACCGCACAGTGTGCGGGTTTCCGGGGGTGCCGTGATGATACCCCAACACAATCAGGTGATCAGCGCGTTGTCCCAGCACGGCAGCGAGATGGATACGGCGGTGGTGGTGCAGCAACAGCAGCTGCAGCAGTACGGCAGCAACGGGTCGCCGCCCGTCTTCGGCTCCCAGATGGTGGATAAGAACTCCAGCACGCCCTACACCGATGCAACGCAGGTGAGTGAACTCGCGAAAAAAAAAACTGTGCGCGTGAGGACGGCCTATCGCCGCGCTGTTGATGCAGCTGTTTGCCTGCAATAGAAGTGTGTGTGTGTGTGTGTGTGTATTTGGTGCAAATTATTGCATTCTCATCGGTAAAGCAAGATCGCGAGAGGGAGAGGAAAGTGTGTTGGAGGTGATAACGAAATTTTATTTTTACCTCCAGTTAGGAACCTTATCATGTGGTTGTCTACGTTGACGTAGACATAGACGTAGACTGTTTGGTGTCTAGTAGGGTCTGGTTGGGTGTAGAACTGCAAACAGAGTGCATCTTGTAATTGATGTGTTTGTCTCAGTTGATTGCCCCTTGAAATGTGATTTAGACGGTAAAGTTCGTAACCGCATTTTGGACGCAAGAAATTGTTACTGTTTTTGGAAAATTTAAGAACTCCTTTGCTGGCCTCTTGAGTGAACAATCTTCCTTTGATTTGATGGCAACACGAAGCTACCATCAGTTAAGTAAACGTAACACGAATCCGAAAAGCCGTTTCGGTTGAACTAATGCTCCATTTTAAGCGAAGCAAAACAAACAAGCAACTGGAACAGACACGACAACCCGCTCCCAATAAAATGCAGCCACACACACACACACACACAGAGACACATACAAATCCTACTTTTAGCCGGAAATAAATCAAAGATGCCCCAAACACTGACTGGCACATAAATTTCGCATCCTTCCGCATGGCGAGAAAAGCTTCATTCCGCTCCGCAAAGCGTTTGCACCATCCCTTTTCTCGGTTGATCGTTTTGTCACACAGATTTTTCTTCCTTTCCCTGTGTGCGTGTGTGTGGCTGTGTGTGCTATTGCTCATTTTTCGCCATTTTCTTACCGTCCGGTCGGTTCGGCGTCCTCCGGATGCCGCCCGGCCGAATCGATGGCCATAATTTATATCGTCTAGATTAAAACATAAATTTCCATATTATCTGCTGCGGTCTGCTTCCTTCGCATGGAGTCGCACGGAAGAGTCACGGAGCACAATGGTTCGCCCCCTCCTCTCACTAAGCAGCCCCACTTTTTCCGTTTTCTTCCACCGTAAAAAGAAAAGCCAGCGAGGGAAGAAACGATAGACGGTGACATTTTCCAAAACCATGCACCACTCGTTGTGAGATTCGTTTTTCGTTTTGGTTAAAGTTTTTCTCCTCCCTGCACTTGCGTGCTTGCTCGGTTTGCCTGTTCGACCTAGCGGGGCACACGCTCGGACCACGTGGTGTTTGTGAAAATGCTTCACCGTCTTTGGGGACCGCAGACGGGGTTTTCCCCGGTCGCGGGCAAAACTTTAAGCCGGTTTTATGAAATGGACACATTTACCTTTGCCGCGTTTGTTGCTTCTTTTTTGGTGTGCGAAATTTTCACACCGTCTGTTTGTGGTTCCCGCGGAGGAGGTTGGTGAGACTAATGTTTCATTTTCTCCGTCGTGTAGAACTTTTGCCATATTTTCTTACGGAGTGAAGCTTATCTTTTTCTTCTTGCTGGTGAAGAGAAATTCTAAAAGAAATCAAAGAAGTATCTTGACATTTAAGCAAAGCTACTGAAGAAAAAAGAAAACAGATAATTCATTCTTTGCTAGCGCATTAACCGGAAGTGAACCTTGCGTTGGGTCAGGGAAAACTGTGACCCTTTCTCCCATTAAGAAAAACGCCCAATCGTGTCGGAATCCAATTTAATTTTTTATCTTTATCCACGTGCGTCAGTTGAGCGGAGCGTTTCGAACAATCAGGCGTTATTTTTGAAGCTTCCAAGCGCCCGTTAGCCTTTTTGTTAACCAAAATCTAAATCCGGAAAATTAGCATGCAATGCCATGTGCTGCACAAAAACAAAAAACAAAAAAGGCAGCAAAAAACGAACGCTGGAGAAAAAGATTTGGCTTGTCGCTCGGCGGGCATTATCTTGTCTTTATTTTAGCGAGCATCCTCTTGTTTGCTTTATGCCATCCGTTTGCGGCTGGGCGTGTTTTAATCGCCCAAATGAACCACTTTCAATCGGTGGGGCCGCGGAATGTGCAAAAGGATGTTGCAGGTGTCGGGCCGGGCGTAGAAAATGGGCAAAAAGATAGAATGAATTATTAAAACCGAATTAAGGATGATATATTTTGCCACACGAGCCATGGAATGGCGAGATGGAAGCAATCGAATCGGGCGGCGTCACGAGTCCAAAGCACACCGTCGCGAGTGCCGTTTTCTTTGCCTAGGTTTCCCTCCCTGCCCTTCCTCCCCCCCTCCCTTCCTTCCCGTGCTACACCCTTCCCCGGCGTCTTGAAAAACGTGTTTGTTTCGCTTCGATTCTACTTTGCTTTCCATTTCAGTTCTTTCGCTCGCTATTTTATCATTATCGTTTAGCAACGCGAAGACTGTTTTAGGCTAAAAGTTGGAGGAGTGGTCTGAGGAAGTAGGTGAGATATTTTGGTAGTGGCCTCCGGAGTTGTTAGTTTTTTTTCCTGCCCTCTAGAGCTCGAGCTAAAAGAGTTTTCCGGAAAGTGCAAAATATTTCCCTTCAACCACCCCTGCTACGCACCGATTTTCCCCCTCTTTGTGAGGGTTACGGAGTGGTGGGTGGTGCTGAAGAAGTGTTAATTGCTTGATAAATACGATCGTTTACCCGTGCGGGTTTTCCGTGCGGGCACCGAGTGGGCCAGATTGTGCCAAAATTATGCGAAGCTCTAAAGAGCGTTCTTGTTCCTATTTCTTCCCCCTTTTTCGCCATAGTTCCTCAACACCAATCGCGTTTGTTGTTTTTCCTCTCAGCACCTTAGCTTCGGTTTGTTTGCTAATGTCGCCCCAAGAAGCCCGGACCGTTGCGGACACGTTGGGTTTTGCCTGCGCTGTTGCCACAACTGATTGCGTTTAGAAGAAAAAAGGAAGGACGACAAAAACGGTTTGGAAAAGTGTGATGAGGTGACGAACTGTCGAAATGCCCTGCGAGGCTTCCAGCTCGGTTGAACCGGGTGTGACTTGGGTGCTGGAACACTGAAACCCGCACACAAAAAAAACTCCATAAAACCAAGGCAAAGGAAGGAAACATTCTTTTCAAATATTATTCTACGATGAAATATTTCCGCCTGGCAGCGGCTTACACCCAAGGCAAGGAGTGAAGCAAGCGAAGGCAAGTCTTTGGCAAATTTTTCAGATCGTTTCGGCTGGCTCGGTTCAATATCTCGTGCCAAGCGGGTGTTTTCCGCCGTTTGGTTGGCTTTCCGACGAGGCACTGGATATGCCGCTTGCTTGTTTTTTCTCTACTGAACCTTTTTTTTATTTGGGCCTCAGTGAGGAATGTTTGAGGCATATACTTTTGGCTGTTGTTTTGGATGTTTTAGATGGATTCTTATGAGGGAAAAGGATGGCACGGAGGGAAGGTTCTAAGTAGGTGCGAAAGGTTTCCCTGCGAGGTGATGAAACAGTTTCACTCCGCAAGAAAAATGAGCTTATTGCTCTTTGGGAGTGATTTATTTGTTTGAAATAAAGTACACCTTTGGCACTGGTGTTGGCAACGGCACACCCTGTCTGCCGCCCTTGCTGCTTTGACCGTTACCCCATAACCGCCAAATTTTCATTTCCGAGTTGTTGGTGTTGAAGGAAACAAAAAGAAAACAAACGAGACACATCCAGCGGCCGCAAGAAGTGGGAGCATTTTTTTTTTGAAATATAAAAAAGCAATAAAACAACGCTCGACTCGTTGCGAGTCATGAGTCATTTGGACACCAGAAACACACACACTGCCTCCGGTTAATCGAAAACAGTGTCCGAGTCAGGTTTCTAGATTAGAGTGCCTCCTTTTTCGCTTCTCTTCCACCTCACTCCTCGCCCCCCTGGCTGGGCCTGTCAGCGAACGGCCTATTTATTAAATGAGTGGATAAAAAGGCAACAGTGTAGTAAAACGCGACACACTGTGTGTATGTTTAGTGATGACTGATCGAAAACAATGGTAACTGGCGAGCCCGCCCGAACCGTAGTATCACCACAGCCCGTGGTCTGTCTTTGCTCCAGCACTCCTTCCCACTGTCGCCACTTGTCGCCGCGGAACGGCGCCGCTATAGTGCTGCTGCTGCTGGAAGCGTGCCCGGGACGGGCCAAAAACGTGATCAGTCCGACCGTACGTGACTGTATGATTTGCTGACCCGGCCGCGCGGTCCCGGGAGTTTGCTGGCTATGGAAATTGCGACCTCTTCCTCACCGCTCACTCAGTTGCTCGCGCCCTCCGAAAGCCGATTAAACTTGTCGCTGGTAGAAGCATCAAAGCATGGTTGCGTATGCCTTGTTTTTCGGCTACAAGCGTTTTGTATATAAATTTCTCCACTTTAAAAGCGTACAGAAATGGTTGCACCACGCAGCTGCATAGCGCTGTTGCCATAGCGCCTATCTCCGGGGCCCGGCGGGCACTTGATGGCGTGTCTGCGGCTATGATATAATGCTGTGTGCCGCCATGCTCGACAGCTGACAACGGCGATACTGGGTGTGATAACAGCCGCCCGGCCCAGCAGCTCAGCTCACACTAACCGCTCACACGTGACGGCGGAACTAGTGCTGGAGGCAGCTCAAAACGTTCATCGAACCCCACCTGGCCTGCGGAAGGCGTTAGGTGCGTTAGACCTTCAAATGGGCAGTGCTCAAGTCCAAGGTGCTCGAAAGCTCGATAAGCTCGGGTTGAGTGCGGCGACGAGAGGGACACGTCGCTGTCCAAACACAAGGGCACAATCCCAATGTAGGCCAGCCACTGCTAAACAGACTCTAGGAGGACTCGATGAGCCTACAGCTCTGTTGGCGTCTCGGCGTTCCAGGGAGGAACAACAACAGAGACAGAGACGTAGAAAAAAAACAACGACGTAGAGAAACAACTTCACTTGTCGTTATCAGGGCAGTGTTGTTTGTTGATGGTACTTGGAGCTTGAAGAGCTAAGTACACTTTACACGTTGCTTGGTTTGCTTGGTCCAGGGCTAGACATTTAGACGACTTCTTAGTTCCATCTTCAGGCCGGGTATTTTACAGCTCGAGCTCGCTGCCCTTCGTCCGCGTTGCAGGGCGTTTATCCTGTCCTGTACACACTGGCTTTTTGCACTGTTTGCCTTCCACTTTCTCTGCCCCCACGTTTCCAGCGGGCTGGCTCGGGATCCACGTGCCGCGTACGGTTGGCAAAGCGCGCTTGTGTGATGTAACGAGGTTTGGCGTGATTGGTTGCTGACTTTTACTGTTTGCCGCCCTGTCTGAGGTGGAAGTTCCCGCTGGAACCGTACCACACACTGGTGAGCTGAAAGCCTTTACCGTCCCGGTTGATGACTCACGGTGCAGTGCGCACCTTCGATTAGGAATTAGTTAGAACACGTTGACGAACGCGCTGGAAGGCACTGGAATGCAGCGCGTGATGTAAGTGCAGTGCAGCGCGCCCTCCAGTCTCGCCGTGCCGGTGGGGAAAGGTTAATTTCTCTACGGTCTGCCCCTATCACCCACTAACCTCGCAGCGGGTTGCGGATGCAGACGATCGGACAGGGAGTTTGGGGCAATTTTTGCATTTGATTTTGCATCACCAACCCCATAGACGAGCTGCGCGGGACACGGTGGGTTTGGTAATTTGGGCCAGTGATTCTAGGGCGTCGGGGGAAATGCGACTTTGCCGGGAGGTCGTAAGATCAATCGGACAGTTGGCGTTGGGCAACGGGGGTCCAGTGGCGGTATTAGAAATTGTTTTTCTTTTTGGAGCAAACCCGCGGTTGCACAGTGTGCAGCGGACGTTCTAAAACCCGACGTACTTTATGGCGCTGCCGGTGAGGCGATGCATTCGCCGTGCTAAACTTAGCGCTTGTTAATTAAAAATTCACCCCAACCCCGGCTACGTGTGGGGGGCGCGGCTGTGAAATTAAACTGAGTAACGCAAATAAAGACTTGAGAGAGGGAGTGAGAGAGAGCGAGTATACGAGTAGTACAAAAACCGAATGTACTTAAAAATCATTTCTTACTCCTCCCCGAGTTGCTACTGACATCGAATTCATGCGTCAGAGCAGCAAGATAGTTTACGCGGGAGAGATTGTTTTCACATTGCGGGAAATTGTTTGTGCACGCGGGCTCCCCAGCAAGCTTTTCCGATTGAAGGGGGAGGAAAACCTAGGTTAGAAAGTGTTGCTACCTCGCTGATTGGACAACAACTAGCTGCTAGGAGCTCCTCTAAGGTGAATCTGACGTTTCGGCGCATTGCAGCCAGGTTGGAGCATTTTATGACATTCTATTTCAGGAGTTCCACCCCCGCCATGAGTGTGTGCGGTTTCTGAGTTAATAGGCTTACTGCTGGGTACATTGTTTGTGCTCAGTTGTTTTTCCCGCAAAGTGTTGCCGCCTTTTCCGCGAAAGAAGAAAACAAAAAAAAACCACAGCCGTTTGTCGATTGCCTGTTATCAACGCTTTTGCTAATGGGTTTTTGGAATATTTTTAGTGACTGTTAGCTGGGGAAGGGAGCTTTGGGATAATGTCCAGTTCAGACACGCTCGTACGTTTGGGTGAGTTTAATGTAACACAAATATTAAAACGTCCTTTGGCGTCACCTTGAGTAGACAAACGCAAATCACCAAATAGACATCCTTCACCTCATTCACTGTCCTTCCGGCTTGATGACCCACCACGGTCTCTTCCCATCCTTCCAAAATCCCCGCTCCCCCCTCCCCCCCCCCCCTTCCCAGCTCGGCCTAGACAAACAATCATACGAACATCTCCGTGGCTTGATTTCCGCCGATGAGTAACGCGCAAAGCACTTTGGTGACAACTACCGCCGCCGTCGCCATCGTCGCAAGAACGCCGGTACGATTCTTAGAAGCTGTAGTAACAAAACAAGATGCACCCCCCTCTCTCTCTCTCTCATTCGCTCTTTGGTAGGAGGTAGTGACGGATGGGTGGGATGTTCTCGGGCCCTTCAGTGACGGCAGCGTTAGGCGTCGAGCGATTGAGAGAAGGATTGTTTACACAAAACAAATCAACGATAATTTAGTTACACGCTTTAATGTCATCTGGGCCACGCAACCTCACACTGCGTTCTAGATTCTCACGATGCACCACCATCAACCCAATTGCGTGCATCAGATCGTGGATGGGGGGAGAGGGAGGAAGGTGAGGAGATGGTGGTTGTGCGCTCAATCTATCATCTAAGTGCTGCCGGGTCGTAAACCGGGTCCCCGCACAAGGTATGACGTTGCGGCGTCGAAACGAGGTCGATGGGACATTTTTTTGCACATTTATCTAACCACAATGGATCGATGCGAGACGCAGTTTATCGAGCGAGAGGTTTCCGAAGTGATGCTCCTTTATTTGGAAGGCTCATTTTCCCATTTCCCTTACCTGTTAACCGCCGGAAACAGTTCCAAGAAGGTAGACACTGTTTGCGGACACGTCGTAGGCGTTTCATTTAATTTAATAAGAGTGGATTAAATCATGGCAAGTTCGGTTCTTCTTCAGCAACAAAAGCCCCGCTCGCTCTCTTGCAACGTTGGGTTAAGGTAAATTAAAGCCACATTTTGCATCGATCGCCCGGACGGATGCTGCTTATTATTAAACTCGGGGGGTTGGTGTCAGGCCATCGTCCTTCTTCACCTGGGCACGGCCTGAAATTTGAACCACCCTTCCGTGCCGCGTTCGATGATGGAATTTAATTAAATGATGAAATTTGAAAACTTTCCTTCCCTCCCAGGTCAGCTCCGGCGAGGGCGATCATCATCACCATCGCCATCATAATGAGGTGGGCGCGAGCAAACGAACAGCTGAACCAGCCAGCCGATTAGGAGTCAGTTACGAAAGGCGGTGGTGCTGCCGGATTTGTTAAGGCTAGCGCCTTAAAAGGTTCAAGCTGGTTTAATCAGTGTCCGGAAGCGTTATGAAGAAATTAAAGCTTTTCCGCAGCGAGATTTTAAGCGCACAGAGCTGCTTATCGGAAACGGGATGGAATTTAGAAAGCTTCTTAGAGAAGTTGTTCGAATTTAGGAGTGACGCATTTGCCATTTTCCATTACAGCAGTTCGTTTATTTTCCGCGCTAGGGTTACTCCCTTCTTCGCGGTTATTTGGGCAACACTTTCCCTTTCTTCATTTCGATACACAGGCACACACTTCTTGTGGCTTCGGCAATATTGGATTAGTGGAGGATTTTTCGAGAGGCGAAGGTGAACCCTTTTTTTTTTGGGGGAAGGAAATCAAGTCGTGGCGGGGTTGTGCGTAACGAAATTAGAGCGGTAGAGAGAAGCGACAAGAAGCAAAGTGTCGGGTGGATAATCGTCCCAAAATGGGATGAAATCGGAAAACTTGAATTAATCCTCGCAAAGAGGATCAATGGCAGTTACCGGCCTTTTCCCGGAAGGAAAACGCGGGCCGTTCGGTAGGGCATTATTTTTATTTTCTCTTTGGTGTTTTACTTTCTAAAACAATTCAACTTCCGGGATTGTTGCGTGGGTTGCTGCGAAATTGCTAGCGAAAGTCTGTACATCCCATCCGTACCCTAAGCACCTGTCCAGGACCTGCTGAACGATGAATGAGGAGGGACGGGAGGTCCAATTTTTTTTTTTGATAATGTACCTTTGTTAGCATTAGAGATGTTAAAGTTAAGATTTCTTTTGTCGAACGAACGATACAAGGATTATCTATGTTGCAGCCACGAGATCTTTGAATGGTTTCTTACAACATATAATTTTTATAGGAAGGAAAAATTTATAGCTTTGAAAAATGACATAAACCGTCAAATGGAATATTTTTTTTTTTCATTTGGTACCATTTGCATAACGTTATCGGTAGTGCAAATTATTACATCCATTTTTATCCTTCCCAGAAATGTCGGTTGGGCTGTTTTTTCGTGCCCCACGTATTATTAAATACAAACAGACCAACCGTCTATTCAAGAAAAGAGCGAAACGCAACGGAGGGAAGCCTGTCAGTAGGACTTTTCTTCCCATCTCGTATTAGATTACACTTTCCCAAATTGAAATCTGTCTGATGAAGATGACGGGCGCTGCGTGCTGTGAATGATAATAAACTTCAAGCCCAACGAGCCCAACGCTGGATCTCCCTCTCCGGGTGAGCAGATGCAACAGACACAAGAAATGGAAACGGCATGGCGGGAAGGACGAAGACGGTTTCATAACTCGTCGTAACCTCGGGAAGAAAACGGGAATAGGAAATCTGTGGGAAGGAGATTTTTTGTTTCACAATTAGATTTTGGGAAAATGTGTTTTTTTCTTTTCTCGCACTTCTTTTGTCATATTTGGAGGCATTAAGGAGCCTTCCGTCTGACCGTTCCGTTCAGCAAACCAAACCATTTCTCCATCACCTCGCCGGTCAAACCGTCACTGCACAGCTTGACCACTTTGCGGTCGTAATTTGGTTGTAATTAATTGAATAATTCCTCAGCTTTATCGTTTATCCTGAGCGCGGGTGAGTGAGTGCCCCGCGAAATCATCGAGCAACACCAGCTCCCGAATGCACGCGTGTGCCATACACATGGCCCGGTCCGTCCCTTCTGCGTTGTGACTTCGGCTGCCACCAAACCACCACCCCTTCCCGACTGACCGTCAGGGCGAAGCACCAGCCCGTCTCGCCGGCGTCTCAGGGTGTTTCCCGTGAGTGCGTGATTCGATTAAGATGGCCGGCTCGCTAGGGGGATGCCTTGCTGCTGCTGGAATAATAATAATTTAACAACATGCAACCCATCCTGGCCCTCCAGTGCTCCTGGTCCCGCTCTCCCCCTATCCCAACGAAAAAGCCCACGCCTGACGATGATTGACCGTCGGATAATTTATCATCGCGTGTGTGTGTGCGTGCGCCATGGCATCCCATGCAGTGAGACGCTGGCCACTGACGACGCGTTAGTGTGTGTGTGTGCGTGTGTGTGTGCAGCTGAAGGGCGCCAAAGAAAAAGGTGGAGAAGGAGAGAAAAAGGAAAATGCGCGTGCCATATTAATAACGATGGCGACCTTGCGCGAAAAACCAGAGGGAAACGGCGTGACTGGAGAAAACTGTTTTGGCATACCGTGCAGCAAATCGTCGCGGGATTGGTGTGTCAGGATAAACGAACGAACGGGAAGCGTAGAACTAATCGAAGAAAAATGACAAACACGTGGCAAAATCTGGTCACAAATTCGTGGTGCACGGTACGATCAAGAAGTGAATGGATCGGTTTGGTTGATTGTTCATACTTTTATTAATTTAATTTTCTTTGTTACGTAAACTCAATAAAATAAAAAAATGAATAAATATTAAAAAAAAAAGAAATCAATACATAACAGTGAGTTAAAAGGAGACGCCCAGTGGCTTGTAAAAATAAACCTTTATCCGACACAAATCTTTCCTTTAATATTCAATAATAATCTGACTTGCTGGAGGATTCTGCAAAAAAATGGCATACACAATTTATCGCATTAATGCCACGGTGGATCATGGCAGGACGAAGCAACCTTATCCAAAACACCCCCAAACCCGTCCGCGAATCTGAATAATCATCATTAATCTTCCTCATCGACATCCTTCAAGCGTGCAGCCCGGGAGCGGGAAACGGGAGCGTGATTGTGCCGATTTTCTTACCCACTTCCGGGAGTACTTGCCCGACTGCCCAGCCACATTCACGAAAGTGTAGAATTTTTTTGCTTGGTCCTTCGCAGCATTGTTGCTCACTTTCTGCATGTTTGCCCTGCTCCGATGCTTAAAGCTGCATGAATTTCCTTTCATCAAGAAATTCTTTTCCACCAACCGTTAAGTTTGGGGCCCTTTCCATGGACCACGGACCAGCTTGGACTTCCGGGTTGGCTGCTTTGAGCAGGAGGCGTGGAACAACGAAAAGCAATAAAATCACATCCATAAAGACGACGCCAGGGTGACGATAGAGATGTCCCACGGTTTGGCATCGGTTTATGGTTGGTTAATTTTTCTTCCCAAAGCTCACCCAAAACCGGCGTTCCGGTTCTTATCAATCGAGCCATTGGCACTGCAAAAAGGAGTTTGGTCTGCGTGGTACGGGTAGAGAAGGAAAAGGCGACAGAACAGTTTGATGTTTCGACGCACGTACACACGGGCCTCGGGCAGGATTGATTGCGATCCGCGCACATACCGGTTTTGAGCGCTCACTCACAAGCTTTGCCAACAAATCTTGCAGGCCCCGAAAAGCAACCACTCTTCTGCCTCCTGCTGCAGGAAAATCCATCGCAATAAAACATTTTCATTCGTTTTTATTTTTTAACGATGAAGTGAAGCCCTTTTCGACAGGGAACGAGAGGAAAAAAAAGAGAGTCCTGGATTTTGTTATGTATTTTCTTTTAATGTTTTCCACCGAAGTTGAGTTCTTGCCGCTGTATGGCTATGATTTTGCGCATCGTTGTGTGAAAGCAGGGCGCGTGCTGTGGAAAATGCTGCTCGGTTCATCGATTTAACCTGGCAGTTAAACCTCGTTTGTTTCCCGGTGTTAGGGCAGAAGAAAGCAGGAAACTTCGCGGTGATGATGAACGATTCTGCGGAGTGGGAGGATGGGTGCTGTGCAGTACAGTTTCCTGTCCTTGGAAGGTTTACTTTCCTCCATTTCTTGCATTTCGTGCAAGTGTTGTGTTGTGTTGAAGCTCCAAGTGGTCGCACTGCTTTTGGAGCTTGTTCACATAATAACCGGGCGGGAAGAGAGATAGCCTTGGTTGAACCTGAACCGTCCTTCCCCGGTAGGTGTGGAAATTCGAATTTTCATTTGAAAGTAAAATAAAATTGGCCATAAAAATGAAATAAAAATGTGCCCCTCCACCACATCAGCCCGCCTGTCTAATGCCGAATTGAAAAAGCGTAAAAGAAAACCCCCGGAAAAGAAAATTTGAATTGCTCGGTGGTCGTGAGGCCTTACCTCACATCGCATTGGATGGATTTTGATCATGGGAGCAGTGTTGCAAAGTGGGCAAACGGGAAAATGGAAAATCCTATTTGAGTTTATCGTTTTTTCAGCCCACCCACTTCCGACCTCCCTGCTCTCACTCCTCCGACCGTTAGCGCAATCCGCTAAAGCATTTGTAGTTTTTGGGAAAAGCGACTCAACTCTTCGTCCGTTTTTTTCCTCGTTTTGGCACACACAAACACACACAAATGGTTCGCCTTTGGGATCGCCCGTTGCGAAACCGGTGTGATTTGCGTTCCACAGCGCCGATCGGTGAGGGGAAAACAAAATCAACGGGAGCCGGTCGGTTTAGGCAAATGAAGGACAATAAGTCCGCTGGCGAAAAAGGGGAAAAAGGAGGAATATGTATGGTTAATTTAATTTCGTTTGATTTCTTCTCCTGCGCTCGCCGACGACGGACTTCCAGCGGTTTGTGTACAGACGTTGCCAATGCAGGGCGGGACCGGGCAATGTGCAAAAGAAAGGGCTCCGTTTTTCCATTGGCACTGCTACCATTGAATGAGCGTGTCGAATTTGCTTTCGTCGTCCCTTTCTGCCTGCCATTCGTGTGATCCTAAAATCACCAAATTCACCCTTAATGTGCCGGATTGGCCTTTCCCTGTCTGCGGGAATGCTTCGTTTTGCTCCTTCAACTGTAGGGGAAAATCAAACGCAAGCCGGAAAAAAAGGAAAGCGTGAAAAAGGTATTAAAAATGCAATTTCGAATTATAGTCCCGATAGCCAAAGGTTTAATTTCAGCGATCGTAAACACCAATTTTTGCTGCTTCCGGTTTATATACCATCCCCTGGTGGCTCGGTTCCTCGGTGCTCCCAAAATGAAGGGAAAGAAAGCAAAATTCAAATCACACTAGATGCATAAAAAGACATTTCATTTACCTCCACCGTCTATCGTTAAAGGCGAGAGAAAAGTGACAAAGTTTATTTATCAGGCAAAAAAAAATTCCTTCTCACTTACGGGAATATTCCGTAATATAAGAAGGTGTGTTATCTTTCACTACACACTCAATCATAGAATTTGTGAGCGGCCTTATCAACAATACTTGTGATGGATTGAATAATATCTAGCTCTTTATAGCCCTGGTGGAAAATAAATAAAACGAATGGTTAGAAAAATGTTTTTAAAATCAAAGAATTCTTATTTGTTGGATTCATCTGAAGGTTTATTCCCTTTGCTTTGCCTGAACAATAAACACTTCATCATCTCTGTTTTATTTCCATGCGTGAACACATGTGTACTTTTGCCTTGTGCATCTCCTTCTGCAGGACGAATAATTGGAATAAGCAGCTGTCTGTCCTTCGTCAGCGGGGTTTTTGATTTGGAAGGCAGTGGGGAGGGTGATTTGAAGTTTTCCATTCATCAGATTCGGAAAATGCGAAACAAAATATCAGACAATATCTGACGTGACATGGAGAAAAAGAAAAAGCTATGGAGAGTGTTTCGATCACCAGCCAGCGGGCCGGAAAAGCCGCTTACCCAAGCAACCACAAGGAACGTGATCGATTTGTGAAAATGGGAAGTCAAAGAAAAATTGCTCCAGCAGCAACTTTCGGTTCACTGTGCGGCAGTCGCGGCAGGGCTCGAATAAACATATCTACCGGCAGTGCGTTGCAGTAGCGTCCCGAGCCGACCGGTTTATCACACTCTGAATTTGTCATTTTCCCATCATAGACGGAAGTGGCTCCGAGGTTAGGGGCTATCTGCTTGTGACGATTTGTTCTATTTATTGGATCAATAGTGGGTCGGCTGCCGGGAGGGAAAGAGAGAGCCGTGGCAGACAGTAAAGAAGCGAAATGACTTCTTCCACCGCGTCGCAAGGTGCGCCTGGTACGAGTGGCAGGCAAGGCGGACGATGCCCCGACTGATAGCGCCCAGACATGAAGGCATCGTCGTCGTGCATGCTTGAGTAAATAGTAATAAATTTTTGGCATCCCACGGAAAAGCACCACCACCTCCGAAAAGAAAAGTGCTGTTGGAAAAGGGGAGGAAACATTGTGAAAGAGAAGAGGAGGGAAAAACGTTCACACGAAAAGCGATGCATCTCCAGCACGGTTTAGCCGCGCAAGGAGGGAAATAAAAAAACCAAACTTTCCACAGGGTGGGTAGGAAAACTTAAGCCCGGTATGTTCGTGCACCGTGTTTGTTTTTCGCCCCTTCTCCGCGTTTGCCAAAGCGGTGACATACAACGTGACGATTCTGGCTCGATACTGCGTGGTGCCGATCAAGATACGCGGCCTAGGCTTGAGGAATGTGTCTTTGCCGGAAGGAATTTTCCGTTTTTCGGGAGTTTAGTGGAGGGGGGGTCGTACGGAACGAAATTGAAACACTTTCACAATGTGTTTTACGCGCCTTTTGCTATCGACCTGTGACCTTCCTGTGTTTGGGAGGGGTTCATAGACACGGTAAGAAAAAAAAGAAAGAGGGCAAGGGTATAATTTAAACTATTCGTTACTGCCCCTTTTCCCTCATTCCAATGCACACGATGGATGTCCGAGAATGCGAACAAGTGGAAATGCCGAATACTGTGTGTTGGGAAAGTTTACAAATTACACCGAAAACTTTTGCTTCTGCACAATATTTTCCCCAAATCCTCGCTGCACTGTTTTTCCTCCGCAAATACACGGATACGTGTCACGATACACTGGCCTCAAGTTCGTCGACTCGATTTCGCGCGATGGCAAAATAGCCCGACACAGGAGACACGAACATCCCGACGCACATCGTTTGCATGCCATGGATCATTCAATCATGCGCTCACACAGCCCCGAACGGAGTTCAATGTTGCCGTCCCGATACACTGGGACACTCAAGCTTCGTGTTTCTTTCGGCATGGCGGGCAGGAATAAGGGAAGGAAATGTAGAATCCAAAAGTGAACGAAAGTTTCACCCAGCTTGACAGTGGTGGAGCTGGTGAAGGGAAAAATAAAATTGAAAACATAAAGTAGAAACAAACAACCTCGTGGATCGAATGCCGGGGAGGGGGGGGAGGGAGAGAGGCAAAAACGAGGACGCCCCCAAGTAAGGACATGCTGACACGTAACGGGGAGCCATAAAAGATAATGAAGAAAAATAAAATAGCGTCCACCCAAGCATCGTGACGGCTCAGGTGCGAAAGGGAAACGCGGGCGAGCACACGACCAGGCAAAAAGTTTTTCATATTTTCCGATTTTCCCATCGATTAACGGGGCACTGCAATACGTGGGTGTGTGGGTAGGTGTAGGTGTAGGTTCGTAAGGAATGTTAGGACGCGAGTTTCCCGGGAAGAAACCCCCCACCCGGGTCCCTCCCTCCCAATCGCAAACACGAATAGTTGTTGTGGAAAGAAAGGAAATAAAAAAGTGACATAAAATTCCTGCTTTCTGTCACTGTGCGGGGTGGGGGAGGGATGAAAAGGCCGGGCTTCCTTGCTCGTCCCGAGCTCCGATCACCCACCGACCCACAGCGAGTGGGTGAAAGTTTTGTTATTTCGGCCGTTACGGAGAGAATCCGGGGGAGGTTTTCCGGGGTTCACCACACCGAGCCCTGTGAAAACGATACACCCGGAAACGACCCCTTTTCTTTCCCGATATCAGCCGACAGGAACTGGGGTGGAGAGAGGGTGGGAGAGCGATAACGAACGGGACGAGCGGGACGAAATTAGGTTTTCGGCGGGAGACGATGACGAGAAACGATGGCGACGACTTTGGCCACGATTGTTGACATCATTGACATGATATTTTGCTGCCGCAGCGAAGCATTCTTGCGCTGGGTGGGCTGGGAGTTGGACGGGTGAAATTCTTTTGATAGGTTTTTTCGATCTTTTTTTGTGCGTTTGTGTGTGTGTTTCAATGAAAGGCTTTCACTTTCTTCGTCGTCGAATGGGAAGGACAACCGAGGAGCAATTGAATCTTTCACCACAAAACCGTCACCGTGTTTTTCGATGTTTGACACACAGCCCACTGGAAGGAAAATTGAGGGAAAGAGCAGCAAGGGGGGAGGAAACTGCACATACCCACACACGGAGTAGAGGGAAAGCACAAAATCAATACGGTTGCCCGTGCGTGCCCTGAAAAAACAGCTGAAGGCGAGGAAAGCGATCCCCATTCTCGTGTTGGGACGGGTTAAAGTGATGCTAGCTCCATGTGTATAGTTTTCCATCTTTGCTTTTGCATTTCTTTGATGGAAAGAAAAATCAATCGGAAAGGAGTCGAATTTTTCACTCTATTCCCTATCATTTTATTTTTCATTCTAAAGCACTTGTTTTGTCATTTTTGTTAGTGAGAGTAAAGCTGTGAAGAGAGCAAAATAAAATAGGGCAATATGTTTATACATTCGGCTTAGAGTTTTTCCTCCCTCCCCTGGACTGGATGGACGGGTTAGCCCGAAAAGTAATTGCTGAGTGTAAAACCGTGCCTGCACCGACTGTCCCTGCTTAATTTTCTCCCACCTCTCTGCTCGGTGTAACACAAGCACATCGATTGTAAAGTGTCTCCAGTGCCGGTAAACATGCAAACAGCACTCCGCTGCAAACCAAACTCTAGCAGGGCCTACCGGGAACGGGAGGTGGAACAAAAACACAACGGACCGAAGACGGGAAGGCATTTTCGTATCTCAACAAACACAACCGCTCCCGACTGGTTCACTTTCGCCCGCTGCCCTCCTGGGCGGGAGTGATATTCAATCGCACGGAAGGGCAAATATTTGTTCTAGCATTCTGAAGGTTCTGAAGGTTCTCTAGCTTGCCGGCCCGGTGGCCTCCCCCTGCCCACGCCACCGCCATCCCATTCTGTTTATCTTTCCTCTTCTTTGCCGATGGATCCGAGGGCGTGGGTCCAATGGAGGGGGAGCGGTTTCGCTGGTTTTCATTTATTGTGTGAAGCATATCCTGGCGCTTCTTTCCCGTTTGGCTCGGAGACATTTGCTTGCTCGCACATGAAACGATTTCTGCCGAGTGGAAGAGGGAGACCGCTGGAGCCGAAGCCATGAAATCCAACTTTTCCCCTTTTGTGCCATGTGGGTACCGTGGCAGTGCCGGGTAAGTAGGACTTAGGAAAAACATTCAATCCTTCTGCTTCCGGTATGACACCGCATGCTCACATGCCACTGTGCTTTCCTATCTTTTTTTTTTTTTTTGCAACATTGTCTTTTCCTCCACCTAACCACCGCTACCCTTTATCAGGCGACCCTATTTTCCTGCAGCAAGTGAAACCGAAAAAGCGGCCAAGTCATCGTCATCGTCGGTGAATATATGAAAATCGGAATGTTATTCTTTCCAGGGGGGAAAGGAATGGGGAGTGGAGGGGGGGGGAGCGGGGAATTGGGCAGGACACTCCGCAAAACTGCACGCACGGACGAGATTGAAAGAGAAATGGGGAATATATATTTCTAGCAGAACAAACATGATAGTTTCGTTGCCGCTGTGTCTTTCTTCTCGTTTCGCCCTCGTGCCCGGTTTGTTATTATTCAAGGAACAACGGGGGGGTTTTCTCCTGGTTGCTTTGGAAAATGCATGAGTGGGAGTGTCCTGGTGACGTGGCAGTGTTGCAAGCACGACCGGCCAAAAAGGGCAAACCCCGGCCAGCACCACTTCACGGAAGGGTACTAGAACGTTGGAATTTCCCCAGCGCACGGACGACAAAGTTTTTCCCCCGGAAAGCTTGTTGGGTGTTTATCAGCATTGATATTAAGTAGTGCTCTTTTGTTTAGTGCGGATCATAGCGAGCCGTGTGGCAGCAAGCAGGACGAAATCAAAACTTTTCGATTGGATTGCGCTTATTGAATGAAAACCTCTCCTGCCTGTCGGTGGGAGGGGGCGGAAGACGCATGTACTTACATTTCAAGTCGGAAAATGAGAAACAGTGTTTTCCTGCCGTTTCCATTCTCTGCTTTCTGATGCGTCTTTACCGACTAAAAAGGTAAGGGAAAATGGGGGAAATGAGTGTTTCAGTCAAGTAAATTGAATCTGTTTAAAGGATTTCGGTTTGATGAGGGAGAAAAGTACAAAAGGATCACAAGTTTGATACTTTTAAAAGAGCATAAGCAACCATCTTTGCAAATTCTAAAACTAAAAATTAAATATAATATAGTGCAGCAACTGGTAAGAGCGCTTCCATCATTTGAATAAATTGTACCATTTGTTGCAGTTAATTTACATTCCCGAGTGGGCGTTATTGATTCATAACACAGTGGCTTAAGTGGCGCTTTTCCTTTCCCTGTTGGCTGAGCGCTTGCGGCAATCTCGCAACGAACGTTTGATCCTTCGCCCTGACCTGCCCGACCGTAAGCGGAAGCTAAGGAAATGGCCTCGCCAATCGCTTCCGGTTTCAAGTGCGTTTGAGCGGGCGTGGGGCGGAGGGGGGGGGTGAGTTAGAGGTTACGTTGCGGAAGTGTGGAAGTGTGTCACTCTCCAAAGCGCGCCCCGCCGGATCATTTATTATCTTCTCCGCTGAATCTCATGAATACAAAATTGACTGTGTTGCGCACGTCGTACGCCGTTCCCGGCCCAGCAGGCTCTCGCTCTCTCTCTCTCCCTCTTTTTCTCTGTCTGTCGCCCGATAGGCAAAACTTTTCCGCAAATAATTTATGTTCGAGTTTTCCCTTCCTGCCTTCTTTTTTAAGCTATTCCCGGCCCTCCCGGCCCTCCCGGCGCTATTGCACCGCTTTTTATGCTGCAATTCTGTGGAGTGAAAGACGTCGGCAAAACCCAAAATGAGCATGAGCGTTCCTCCTGCAAACCACCACCGTTATCCTGTGATTTAAGGCGATTGTGAAGCACCCAATGAAGCTTGTTTCCTTTTGCTGAGGGCTGCGAGAAAATGCGCCGCCTGCTTCCTTTCCGTTTTGCTTCTTACAATGCTCGGCTGTGCAGTGCTTCGCAAGTGGAAAACATCTTCCGGCTGGGGCGCTGGCACTGTGTCTGCCCAACCGAAACCCTGGGTGTGGAGTGTGAATAATTTGATTTCCTCAACTCCATATCTAATAAAATAAAAATCATTCAATTTTATTTGATTCCTTTCGTTTTTCCCACCGCAGCCATACATACACGGAACCTTGCGGTGTACGAACTTTCCTTTGCGCATTAAGTTTTCTTCGCGTGAGGTGGCGCGCTTTTTTCGCGTCGCTCGTCGCTAACTGACTTCTAACGTTTGTAACGATCTAATCGCTCGACTGTTCCGTTCCGTGGTTAAATGGCGCCCGGGTCCGCGGGTTCGCGCGTTTCACGTCCGTCGGGAGGCAAGCGCTTCAAGCTTTTATCATTATTGCATTATCGATGAAGCGCGAACGAGGCGAAAAAAGGGAGCTTAAATGAATTATAAATAAAAATAAACACACTCACTGGAATTATCTCTCCCTGGCTGGGCTGGGCGGAGGGTTTGGCGAACACATAAAGGAAGCAGCAACACAGTCAAAGGAGAGTTTTGTGAGCCCCGCAGAGCCGGGCTGGAACCGCCACCATCCCGGCCGGAGTTGAATCAATTTGATTCGGCAGCAGGGAGTTTTGACGATGTGTGTTCCGTGCGGGCTGAATGGTTTTGATGCAATCAAAAGACGGTTTCGGTTGAGTGCGGTGGGTGTGGAGGGCGCAACAACAACAAAAAAAAAACATTATCATCAACATAAGCCATCACCATCAAAAACTGGCCCGAGGTTTGTTTGTATTTTGTTGTGTGTTGTCTCTCTTTGCTTTTCCTTTCTCCTGGTGAAGTTGAGTCTTCGAAGCTAATCGAAGTCCTCTTGGTGCAATATATACACACACACACACACACCCAGTCAGACAAGATAAAACGGATATAACATAAATAAAGGAAAGAAAACAGTTTAGAAAAAGGAAAAAAAACACAAACTGGGCCCGATGCTAAAAATGCTGGTGCGGGCAGAAGCGGTACAGCATAAACTTTAGGAAACAAAGCCACGTTGGAGGGAGGGGAGGAGGAAGGTTTAGTTTATTTTATCTGTTCACTTATGTTTGCGTCCTGATGTGATGCCACTTTGGACGATAATGGGCTAGGAGTTTGGGTTGAGAGTTTTGTTCTGGTGAGTAGAACATTGCCTTGCTACACCATAGATGTGTTATTTAGTGTGTTGTTTTGGACTGGTTGAAAGCTGATGATTGCTTTCATTAATAGTCGTTACTTTATGAGACGATTTTATTTTGGATAGATGAACTAGAATTCTTTCGACAGATTTGTAGTTTTTTATGTTCTCTTAACTGGTATATTTTTCTTGTTTAGGTTTTATTTTCCGTTAGCTCTTTTTAACTACTTTTAATTTCTTGTTTAAGTAATATTGTTGTCTTTTTCTTTTTTCATTTGATCTCTTTTTAGGTAAACAATCATTTATTTGTGACGCTAATATTTCTTTGTTTGGTAAGCAATATTTTATCTATTTTTTTATATTCTGACATTAGCTTAAACAAGTCATACCGTTAAAATGAACAAATTGGAAAGCTGGCCTAGCATATAAGGCCAAAGGATTTTTAACTGTTTTAATAATACATGGAATGGACTAGAATTTTCGAAGAAAAATTTTACTTTTAGGGAAGCAATACGAGCTGATCATCTAGCATGACTTATGAAATACATGAGCAACACAAAATGGGTAATTGAAGGTTTATGCTTTTTTTACAGTTCTTAATTTACCTTGTTATTTTCTCATTAATATTTCATACGATAAAATACGATCACTTGCTTTTTACATTGAAATTTGTGTTAGGATTTCTTTTATTTCATTTTTTTAAGTTAGGATTCCTGCGTGAACCAAAAACAACTTCTCCTTTACTTTAGTAAAGGACTTATGTTTTGCCATGCTCATTTTCTTTAACTCAAGCAAAAACATTTGAGAAGTTTTTCATACGCTGTTTAAGCTCATGTTGGAATATACTCATGCATATTTTTATTTCGGTATCAACTGCAATAATTGCTGTTAATCACTTCTTGCGGGATAAGTGAATCTGACGGGTCGTAAATGGAGTTACCTTACCTCTGTTTTTAAATATTCCTTCTTTGCTTTGAATGGCATCAAACGTTGTGAAACGCTTATGAAATTTGGATTTCATTAATGTCAGTGAAAATTAATTACCACTCGTAAAGGCAAGAGCCTTCGCTCAACCATCAAGTAAGTGCATACAAAAGTGCTCAACTCATTCCGCACAACGCTCGTTTCGCTGTACTTTATGTGTGCACTGAAGTTGATTTTTCACCTCTTCCAATGGGAGAGGGGGGGGGGGGAAGTAAAGTTTTCTCTTCACATACGCAATTATGCACTTGCCCGCAGAGGGGCAAACGGATCCGTCGGCTGGTGGCGTATTGATGGGTGGCACAGGGCAAACGCCAAGCCACACAACAGTGCAATCGTTTACGTCGACGTCTCTGTTCGAAGCATCGTTTAGCTCGAAGGCAAATGTGTCGCAGGCTGGGTTGTGGCAGGCGAGTGTGTCAGCATGATGGAATTGGCTTTTGACCTCCACGATTACCCCGTTTTTCTGCACTCTGACACACACATACACACACACACACGCTTTGTGAGTGTTCATTTTTGTCATTACGCTGCCCTTAAACTTTGGTTGTTGCATTACGGTGCAGCGCTGGTGGTGTGAAGCGCCAGACCTTACGAACGATGAGGTTTTCCCTCGTACACAGTGCAGATCCACAGTGAAACCGACCGAACCGGCAAGTATGATATGTAAACATTTAATTAAATTTCATATTTGCTACCGAAATCTGCACCGGAAAACGAGTGAACCCGCCTCGGAAGAGCGAATAGTGCGGCAAAGCCGTGTGGGTTCTAGAATGAGGTTGTCGTTGGAAAATACACTCCCCCCACCCCATCCCGCAAGGACACAAATGGGAGGAACCGAATAAAAAGCTCCACAAACACAATTTGTGAACACGCAAGGATAAAAGTCAACAAACAAATACCGGCGCAATGGAGCAATGGCCCGAGCAGTTGAACGTATCTTTTTCCATCATCCACCGAAACGGGGCCCGTTTTTTACTCGATGAAATATTTAGTGAACGTTACAACCAATTACGATGGGCCGCAAGTTTTTCGGTCGCCATATGGAGTTCCACCCGCCCTCCAACCCTCCCCCCCCCCTCACTGGCGACCATCATCATCATCATCGTCGTCGTGAACCAACACGGATCTGGCGAAGAAGTGCTGGCCCGGTACGGACTCGGGGGAGAGGGATGAATATGGATGAAGGTAATTTTATAAATTATAAACTTCTTTCCATCACTTCCCCGCCCGACCTCCCTTGGGATACCATATATTTCTTCGGCTTTGGTGCATTCGGTGCAGCAGCAAACAGCACACCCGACTCGCTTCCTTCTTTCCGTTTGTTTTTCTGCTCTCTTCTACCGGTGCAAACACAATATTCTCACACAAGATATGAAGCCTGTCAGGGTTGGTCGTGGAGGGAGTTTCATGTCCCCTTTCCTGCGCTTCCTCCCTCTGCACTGGAGATTACCCCCAGTTGTGAAGTTGGGTGTGTCTGATGGTCGTGCCAGATGAGCGCACGGATGCTTACCGCCACTAGCGGAGACGGATGATGGATTTCGATGCAGCCAAGTCTCCCGCAGGAGTTTCCCGAGGAAACCTGATCCGCTAGCTAATTTGAGATTAAGAGATGAGAGGGAAACCGAGAGAAAAAGAGAGAGAGTTAGCGGGAGTGCACGAAAACGGTCCTATCATTCATCAAAATTCGTGGTGTATGATTTCATCATCGTCATCATCGTTTTCTTAGCGCGTGTGCGCGCCACATCGCATTGGGCTATGCACTTACTGCCTGACTAGTACTGCCAAAGGTTCCACCCTCCCCTCCTCCCCTCCCCTCCCCTCCCCCACGAAAGGTCATCGAATCCTGTGTTGCATGTATTCGTCTTGTAGCTCTTTGCGTGTGATCATTATGTTTGCAACTAAGCTCGTTCGTGGGACAACGCAAGGCATCGTGTCGACAGGGACGACACATAGCCCGATAAAGATCTTGCTAATGTCATCACAAATTAAATTACAGTTTATTTTACTGTGACTTTTCTCTCTTTCTCTCTCTCTCTCTCTCTCTCTCTCACGTGGGTCAATCCTACCTTGCAACACCAAACTACCTTTCATAGCCATTTGCACTGTGCCCCCAGCAAGAAGAATCGCCACCGGGTGGACTTTAGTTCCTGCAAAAGAAAATTCTACAAATTATAATTGGGTCACCCTCTCGGGAGGGTGGAGCTGAAAGTTAAGCACTAAACGGTCCCACCAAACTAACGGTGCAAGCCCGCTGGGAGAAAGGCTTAAAGGTTTCTCCTCGTTTGTTTAATGCTCGCGTAGAACTACGCAGGCAGCGCCAACCGCGAAGAACGATGTCTGCAACATTCGTGTTTTCTCCAAGAATTCCCTGTTTCCTTTTGCACCGTTTAAGGTCAGCCAAGTTCCTTCCCATTCGTATTTTTTTTATTGCAAGTTTTTATTTGCCGTTCCTTCTCAACGTGAACGTTCCCAAGAGCGATGAAAGAGCGCTTAAACGTACGCTGAATTCCTTTTTCTTCCCGCGAAGGGCGACTTAAAATTAACCGAATGCAAATAAGATTTCGCCGCTCCCGCTGGCGACAGTATCGCACGGGGAAAAGAAATTGAATAAACAAGCAAAATTGTTCACCCAAAACAGTAAAAAAAACACACACACCGAAAAATGGCACTCGGCTGGAGAAAAGCGCGGGAAAACGGGGGAAAAGCCGTCGAGCGCTGGGCGGACAGTTTCGCGTAACGAGCAGTAAAAATTTGGTGACCATTTTTCCACCCAATCGTTTCAAGAAGCAGCAGCAGCACTACCACCTCCACTGGTCACTGAACGCCGGACGCTTTTCTTAGGAAAACTGTTTGCTTTGCCTTTTTGTTTTGTTTCTGGTTTTGTTGTCCACCGCCCCGCTTCCGCCTTGGCTCGGCGATTATGGAAATTAAGATGTGCTTATCGGGCGGGCCACAACGTAAGCTTGCCCTAATGCGGCACGGGGACATGGCCTTACCGGGATAACAATCCAATTGGCTAAGCGTCCGATACGGAGGAGGGAGCTGTTTGAAGAAAAAACGGAAAATGTTCTAAAAAAAACTTCCTCTAGGCTAGTTTGGAAAGAGAGGTTCCCTTTCGTTTCTTGTGGCGTTATCTTTGCGTTTGTTTTTTTTGTGCGGTGATACTGATTTTATTTTTCAGTTTTTGCCCCTTGTTTGTTGCACAAATGTGCACAAAGAAGCGTTTTCCAGGTCGTTTTTCCGTTGCGAAAAGCCGCATAGCAGGAGCAGTCTAAATTGAAGTGTAAACTTGATATTGAATTTGTATTGTAATTTTATTCTGCCTTAATAAGATGCAGATATTTGTGAAGAGTTTGTACATTGAAATAAATTTGTTTGCCACAGTTTCAATTTAGTTTTGTTTTTTTTTTCGTACAGAAGCTATGAAAGAATACTTCACGCTTTCGTGTTATTTATTGGCTCCCCGTCTAGTAACATTTCTACGACTACGAAGGAAGCAAAGTTTGCCATACATGCTTTTTTACGGGCCGAATAACGTGATGGAAAGGATCAAGCTTACGCATGCATAAATATTGACTACGCGAAAAGATGCTAGATGCTAAAATAACACCCACCCGGCGGGCCACTTCAAGGCAACACGGTGCGCAAAGCAGAATCGTACAACCATTTCCAGAGGCCTCCCCGAAGAAGCCTCCCCGCCGTACGAACGATGGACGTGATGGACGTCAACTCAAAGAGAAGCAGAAAAAAGCCGACCGCTGGTTACGCTTCGACGTCCCAAGGTGTCCGCCGTGCCTGTTCATCGTGTTCGTTGCACTTTTCGCCTTTTCTTTGCGGCTGAGGCGGTCGTTGACGTTTAGCTGCACTCCAGCGTCATGAAGCCTCCAATGCCTGCGCCCGTTGGTTGTGCGGGCGGAAGCACTAGTTAAGTCACTAGCGAACTTGCACCAACTCGGACGTTAGGGGCCAAACAATGTTTGTTACTGCTAGCGGAGCGTTCTAGCACGAGCGTTTGCTAATGGTGGCCACATTATGCAAGGGTCAGTGCAAGACGAACGGCTTCAAGGCGAAAGAGAGTGTAGCGAGGCCTAGGAAAACGTGTGCCACTAGTGGAGGCAGCAGCAGAAGAAAAAAGGAAACTCGCGTCAAGCGCACGAGGCCACCATAGCGAACCAGGCTGTAGGGGTGCATCGAACGAGCGCTCGCGACGGTGAACGTGCAGTGGAAAGAACCCCTCCGACGGCGATGCGCAACTTTTGACATTGAATTTCTGACCGACGGCAGCGAGTCGAATCTCTGGCAGCCGGTCGTTTACCCGGTTGGTCCAATCCACCCACCCAATTCTCGGTGCGAAGCGTGCGGTGATCACTGACTGTCGACCGGCTGGCCTTCGGATTCGTTTTCTTTTGCCTATCTTCGGCGGCCGATCTCGGCGACCAGTCCATCCGACCGGCTGCAGCCGCGCATAAGTGGCCGTATGATGCGTTTTCCACCTCGTCGCCGTGGCTTGTTCACCTTCAATAAGCTTCGTATGTCTGTGTATGTGCTAGCGTTGGGGGACGATCTTGTAAAAGTTTTGCTAAAGTTACAGAGATGTAAAGAAATAAGGCAAAATAACCAGTGAAATTAAACTTCTTTGTATTTAAACGCTCCCAATTTAAGCAGATTCAATCGAAAAAGTTGTCAGAGCTATGACACACAGTTCAATTGGAGCTAGGGGTCTCACCTAATTAAAACTCGAATAATAACATGGATTCATGGTGGAAGAGTATCTTCTCTAAAAACTAAGTGAAGCTCCTGATAGCTATAAGGCGAAGTTCCTTATAAACAAGAGCATCTGAGTCAGAAGATTACAGCGTAGATAAGTCTGTCGAAGGTATTGGCAAATATTATTAATTAGTAGCTAGCAGCAGCTTTACTTCTAATCCATTCTTCAGGCTTCTCACTCAATGTTTAACAATTTTAGAAACGAATTGCTTAATGAAGAACATTTACCCCTTATTTAACTGCCAATAGCGTTGGGCACAGTTGAAAACAAAAAAACGCGCCTCTTTTAGGAAAATCTGCATTTGCCCTTGAATGCAATCGACAGCCGAGAAGCGAGAGAGAGAGAG
>KB671548.1:140311-178094 GCA_000349105.1 Anopheles epiroticus | reverse complement strand
CGGTCGTACAACTTGATTTTCAGCATGCCGTTCGACGTCGCGAAGCTGTTTCTTGCGCACTGGGTCGTTTTTATGCTTCTCTGCTACTTAACTTAAGTCCAAATAGACAAAAACAAAAACAGTATCGTAAAAATAATACCAGTTTTATTTTGGGTACACCGTTATTTCATTCATATTCTTTGTGTGATTATAAAGGATTCATCAGTTGGAGTTTAAGTTTGTCCTGCTACGGGTGTTGAAAATCGGGTGTATCGTACCGCTTCTAATAAAGCTGATCGATTACTGCAATATCCATCGGTTATTGAACTAAAGACTGTACTGATCACCAACTTTCTTAACGGTCGTTTGCTATTTGCTCGCACACATAGTACTGCACAGGACTAGTATACACTAGTATACACCATTGGATATTTTCTTTGGTGCTATTTTGCTGCACTATTTTCAGTGGCTGATCAAGCCCTAGGCGGTAGGTTTACATTTTTCCAACTTTTCAGTTGGCGATACATTTTATCGTTAAATATATTTACTATTTAATCATTTTAATGAAAATAATAAAAGGTGAGATACATTACAAGCACTGGGAAGATGATGTCGGATCAGAATTTACCCATGTATCCAGGTACTTGAGTTAAATTTAACTCATTATCGTAAAACATAACTCGATTACCTACACGTTACTGTGCTTTGATTTATTCTCCCTTCAAAGGTTTAGTAATTGTTATTTAATTTTTCTGCTTTACATATCACCGCTGGTTCATCTCCAACTTGTGCCTCCGATGGGCAAATTTGCTTAAAAAAGATTTTTTACACACAATGCAGCGGAAATCTATCTGATGTGCTACTATGTGTGTATTAAATCGTAATCGTCCTTGACCGTAAGGACAGACATGCTGCGAAAAGGATGCTTCTAGGTAGAATGTTTGCGCTGATGATAGTTGTACTGCCATTCGGAAGTCAACAGTTTTCCACAATGCTCGCAACGGTAAAATTCGCCTTCTTGGCCTTCTATATATTTGCGCGATTCCCAGCTTTCGTGCGTTTCTAGTTCGCTGTCATCTTTCTCGGATGTAGGAATGTTTGAGCGTTTCCTTTTATTATTGGCTGTGTTATTTTTGCGATGCTTATTTTCGTCCGTTACTATCAAACCTTCCTTGGTGCGAAGCATGTGCTTTTTGTTGTGTTGTCTTTCCAATGTCTTAGTGTCGCCGAACGCTTCTGTTTCACTATTCACACAAGCCGGAAATTGTGCATACTCTCCACATACCATAACTGAAGTCAGTGTTTTAGCACCTCTGTTTACAAGGCTTGTCGTTGCATCTGCACAGTTCAGTGTGATGCCATGTTCCACTTCCCTTTGGTTTATTTGTCCAGTAGAACCGGTAACAAATTCACGATGATCGTTCTTTTCACCTATATCCGGCGAGTTTAGCCGTTCCATTGTTGTGCTACGTTCTTTTATCTGCTCATCATCGTAAAAAGAATCTTCCGAAAAAGATTTACTGGAGAGATCGGTCGTGTTCCAATGCTCCTCTAGTTTTTCCTGATTGCTTTTCACTATTTCACTGTAGCTTTGGAAGTCCAGCACATTCCACGAGCAACGCTGGCAAGTGTACCCGGGTAAACCGGCTTTAAATGTTATCTACATGGAACAAAAATGATTGTGTTAGCTTAATCAAAACATTTCTAGATAAATACGATGCGCATGCGTACCTTAAACTTAAACACAGCTTCAAGGGCCTGCTGAAACGGTACATCCAAAACGGAAGAGCCACATTCGTCCGGAACCATGTCAATCAAGCACAATCGACACACCGTGTCACTACTCATGCTTGTTTTTTGTTTTGCTGATATTTTTATAGTTTTATTAGTTAAATCGGATTAGTTAAACGGATTAAGAGTGTAAGTTCTACCAACTTTACAAGCCACCAAACCAACAAGCTTTTCTCGGGCATGCAAATATCTTATTATCTTATCACACACTCTACTATGCGACCTTATGGCTTAGTGTATTTAACGCATCAGGGCATCTGACTTGTACTGTTGATCGTATTTTACTCGTGACAAGGCACGTCCATTTTTAGCACTGTATCTGATCATCCTTACTAATACTAATAGAACTGTACGTCAATCGTTGCAGGGATCGCGGTTCTATTAACTACATTCTCATTATTGGAGTTGATAATTCTCCATAAATTTCGGAGACAATTAATCCGCTTTATAACAAATCAATTACTAGCGTCTAGGCTACTAAGTGCTCTAAGATTCTGTGGTAACATTCTTTCCAATGAATTTAAACCATTAACTTACAAAATTAATGTTCTTTACTTCACCTTTTTTCATTTGTCATGGATTTAAGTTCTACACCTCAGACGTCACTTTTTCGAGCGCTTCTCCTGGGCAGCCCTAGTGTACGCGTCCTCGTAACTGGTTGTGCAACTTCCGCGTCTGGCTCTGGGGCTACATTCTGCTCCGCACTCACCTCTTCCAGTACACGTTTATTTATCTTCGAGGATGGACCCTTCTTGGCCGTCGATTTAGCTTTTTTACTTACCACCGGGGGGTCCTCTTCTACGACATCTTCACTCGCATTTTCAAAGGCACGTTTCTTTGCCGCCTTTCTGCTGCGTTCGTTTAGTTTGGCCAAATTTTTCAGCGCTAGCGCTTCCGCGCTCCTGGTCGATTTGTTTGCTCTCGTTTGTTTGACCGCACCGGTAACGGCTGAACGATTCGACCCAGCCGTTTGGTTGATACTGGCCGCATCATCATCATCGTCATCGTCCTGCGCGATGGGATCCAGCTGTGGTTCAAGCTCTGCCTCGTCTGCCATCTCTTCGTCCTGGCCCGTTTGTTCACTAACCGTCCTCTGGATGGCTTCCACCAGTGCAGACGTTTTGATGCGAAAATCACGCACCGTTCCCATGTGAAGCAGGTAGGTCAGATCTTTCTTCGTTTTCTTGCTCAGCTGCATCACAATTTTGTTGAATGTTTCGATGCGAAACACAAGCTTAGGGATCAATTTCGTCTGGCGCAATACCTTATCGCGGTTTGACTTTGCTTTCGCCGGGTTGACCGGCTCGTCCCCTTCATCCTGTCCAATTATGTTCTCCTCGACGAATGGTATAAGATCGTAAATTTTGGAAGCAAGCGGCTTGGACGATTTCACCACCAAGTTAAACCTAAAATGAGATTTAGGAAAGTATTCACAGACTCAGCTAAGGACAGAAACAGTTTTGGCTCCATCACATCACATACTTAGTAACGTCGTAAGAAATCGGAACAATTGCGTGACGTGCCAGAAAATGCTTGCTTAAGTTGGCAAGACAGGCGTACAGCGAAAGCAATAGCTTGATCAGTGCGTCCATCGTCGATCCAAGAGGCAAATTTGCATTGCACAAGTGCGTCAACGATCCTAAAATGTGCACCAACTGGGAGCAAATGGAACGTTCGATCGATTTCAACAGTTGGGAAGCTGCAAGATACCCAAAACATAGTTACTATCCGCTTATTTACCTTTAATCCCGCTTAGCGGTTACTTACTCTCATCCGTATCATCCAATCCAAACACTTTTAATCGTATCATAAGACTGTTGGTGCGCAAGATCAAATGTTCGATTTCTTCCAACTGTTGGCGAAAGATCGCACAAAGGTAGTGAAATGTCGGTTCGGCTGTGACGGATGTGATCGATTTAAAGTAAAACAGTGGATTGGTTTCTTCCGCCGCTATTTGGCCAAATTTTAGCTCCAATCTCATCGCGATCGAATCAAAGTATGCTCCAGTTTGAGTACGAATGCGCAAATCAAACAGCAAACGGTGAATGATGGAAAACGATTTGTGCTTCAGCTTTGTGTTGATACAGAAATTTTGCAACCATTCGTATCCTTGCGTTAGATGATCTTGATTTACAACGGGCGATTTATAGAGCAGCTCCAAACACTGTAGAATGCCGAGTATGATTTTCTCTCCGATCGTTTCCGTTTCCGATCCCTCTTTGAAGTATTCGTCCACAATTGTCTGTAGCTGGGTGAGTAGATCCCTCTTAAAAGACGGTCCAATTGTGCAGCCTAAACAGTGTTGATCGTAATTAATAAAAACGAATCTTCAGCCATACCACAAATGCCATCAAACTTACATATCAGCTGTAAAAAATCGTTAAACTTTCGCTCATACAATTCGATTGCCGAGGTAAGACCCTGTCGGAAGCAGTCTACGGCGGCTTGAGCAACGAGCAGACCCCCATTGCCGACCAGCTCGGTCGTTTTCTTTACACAACGATCGCACACCAGTTTGGTACACTCAGCCAAATGACCGAATATGCGTTTACTGTGGTTCACTTGCCAATAATCCGGCATGGAGCGTAAGCTTTCGAGCTTGTGGCATGCGATCTTCAGTATGTACTGCTGCAAATCCCGATTGCCGCGAAAAATTTTAAGGTCTTCCTCCTTTCCATAGTTGATCATGGTGCTGGAATGAAAACGGTTTTAACAATTTGTTTTTTTATAAAGTTGCAAACTGGAACCTACTCAAACGATATACGCAGCATTCGCTCAACCGTAGCCACATCCCAAATGTTTTCTGGTTTAAAGGAAACTCCCGCCTTGGAAGAGGCAGCCAATGTTGATGTGTTCATTGAAGCTTCAGATACATGTTTTTTATTTCCCTTTTTGGGTTCCATTTTCTACACGTAGAAGAAAAAATGTGTGTTATAAATGAATTTTATATGCAATGCAGTTATTTTACGGTAACGTACCTTAAATTTCTCAACACAATGCTGATGGTGTTTGAAAAGACGTACGAAATCGCGCAACAAAACGTTATCCGGGTGCGTTTTCCAAGCGCAATACGCCATAGCGGCTTCGAGCAAGTTTAAATATTGGGTTGCAATCACAAGACCTTTTGCATCCAGAATTTGTCCTGCCTGTAAGGTAAGAAGGAGTAACATAAAGTACAAATTTATGAACAAAATTTAGCAATCATTTGGGAAAGTAACGTACTATTCCCATATCGTTGTTGGACAAATTATCGATCCGCTCGACTACAAGCTGCAACGTGCTCCTGACCGCACCGGTATCATGTTGTACGTCATGCTGGTCACAAAGCACTACACAGTGTACCATAAATGCCGTAAGCCTTCCCACATTATCATACACCACTATCGGTCGCTGTTCCTCCGATGAATAGTCCTCATCCATCTCCCCTTTGTAACGGACACACTTGTCAAAGTCGATCCGGAACGATTCCTTTGGATTCTCTCCGAAAAAGCTTTCAAAGTGCCAATCAATAAACTGCAGCACGTGCGGCAACAGCTGCGTGTTGAACTCTACTGCTCTCCCGAGTGCTTCGTAAAGCATTTGACGAACTTCGAGCGTTTGTGTGAAGCATCTGCAAGACGATGTTTTGTATGAAATGTATCACAAATGTTCGTTTCTTACTCACTTTCGCAACATGCCCATAATTTCAAGCGTTAGCATATCAAAATGTACGTTTGGATTGTTTGGCGATCCGTAGGCGGTCTGTGATAGTAGTGACATGCCGGAAATGGTTAGCTGTGTGTAGTTGCCACCGCCGCTGCCCATAATCGAACGGCGCGCATTGTTATTTTTCAGTTGCTTCAGCAGCGAACAGAACCCAAATACGCCCATTATGCGTGTCGATGTTTCGCTGTTGGATGTAAGCGTGAATTAGTGGCAGTTCAAGCTGTGTAAAGGAAGTTCTAATTTTACCCATTGTACATAGCCTTCCGAAGCACTTCGATGTATCGATCGCGGATCGTATGCGAAATTCGAAGCAACGGAAAGATGAATGCCATGAATCGCATGGCGTGAATCCCATTTATCTGAAACGAAAGGAATACGTTGCTAATTAAAGTGCGACATCACCCAACTATGCAGACGATGCTCCCTTTCCTTACCAAGAGTAAGTAATCCATAATGAATTGTATCGTGTTCGTACACTCCGAAACCGTGAGTGCATTCGTGAGGCTAAGCGTCGTCAGACAAGTGTTAAACTGTGTTTCCTCCAAGTCGGCAAAAAGATACTTTTTTATCTTGGCAATAATACCATTACCAAAGATGAAGCGTCGCTTAATAAACAGCTGGAAGAAATTGACCGCTATGCCGTGCAGTTTGGTTTGCTTTTTAGCCAGCAGCAAGGCAAACGCAAAATTAATAAGCCCCGGCGTAACGACTTCCTTCCCATCCTGGCTATTTTCCGTCAGTATGCTGAACAGCTGATCGATGCGCGCTATGACTGACGGTTCGATACGACCGCGGCACCACGCCGACTGGGTGCACATGTCGCGCTCTTTCTCACTGATCGCAATCAGCTTGATGAGGAATGCCATTATCGGTGAGGATACGACATCGGTTGTGTCCGGTTGACGGTTAATCTTGCTCATCGCAAGCAGCGCACCAACCAGAAAGGGTGTGAGCAATACTTCGGGATTGTTTTGAAACGGTTTAAACATCGCAACCGTTTGCGCCTCGTCCACACGGAACTCGATCACGTTGGAAAGGTGAAATAGGATCGTTTCTTCTGCCTCACGTATCTCGGAATCTGAAAAACGCTCTGTAAATGCGAAATAGAATTGCAATTAAATTCTAGAATATGGTTCTACGCAAACTTTGCGTTTAGAATCCCTCGTACCGATGCTATCAAAATCCGTCGTATCGCTGTTTTCATTCGACAGAACTTTTTTGTAGTAGTTTTTGTGGAAATATTTCTGCAGCGCCATCAACGGCACCACCAACAGGCTCGGATGCTTGAGGCAAACGTGAAACAGTTGGCATGCAAGTGGCGGAAGCTCCAGTGGTTCAATGTTTTTGAGATTGTCCGATATTTTCGTTACAAAGATGCTTGTTTCATCCTTTGCAAGATTTAAATCGCGAAACATGCCGCACAGCGGCGTAAGAATGGCGAGCTGTAGCTTCATCTTAAAAATTTCCTCCAGCATCTTTTGCCGATATTCGGCCCCAGTCAGCAGCATTCCATTCGCGTTAAATCTCCCAGCATTCGCGGACAGATGGAGAAGGGTTTGCGGTAGCAAGTGCTTCCACGTAAGACACTTTGGATCGCCGGCCCGTATCGATTCGACGCACAGTTCACAAATTTCAACCAACTGTTCCGGTGTGAACGAGGGCAAATCGGTCAACAAGCGGGCAATCAGATCAAACACCTGTTTCGTCGTGAGCTCTACCACATTCAAATGCTGCAGCACTGCCATCACGAGTTCGAACCGCTTGCCGGCACATCGATCCGAGCTTGCCAAACCAAGCAGGGTGAAGTGCCACAGCGTGTAACCATCGATGGAATCAATGTTGGACACAACCATATCGGTAAGCTGTAAGCAAATGTAACCAGAAAATCAGATCACACCATTGATTTCACAATGCTTGTTCTAAGTTACCTGCGATGATTGCAGCTTCTCTAGCAGCTCTTTCAACTCATCATTCTGCCGCTTTTGTCCCAGCTTTATTACGGCTAGCATGAGATTCGGAGGCATTTTGAAGGAAAACAAATAAAAACGAGCACACAACTTTGACCGGATAGGGCGCACAGGAAAATACACGAAACTTTGTAAACATTCAAAATCGCGCCAACGAACTGTTTTGTTTCTTCGCTGCGAGTTTGACGTTTGCTTTGAACAAGGTGTGTGCCTGCAACGTGGGAGCGAGAAGACTGGAGATCAAGATTGCTATACTTTGTTGTGTACAATTTGTTCTGCTTTGGTTTTTTTGTCTCGCACGCAAGCCGACGATCAGCTGGTAGTTTTTGGAATCTGATTTCGAACAGATAGAAGAGCTGTTTAACTCCTTTGGTATATCAAACATAACACTGATACAGTTCTAGTTATCTTAATTATTAAATCTGTTTGTACTATACGACCCATAAAATATACCATTATCTCCCATGGCTATGTATACCAACGTTCGGATCGTGAACACGTTTACCCACCACAGACGGTGTGTTTGCATTGTCAGCAGAACGTGCTGTAGATGCGTTTTGCCGCTACCCCGTTCGTCCACTGTTTTTTTTTATTATTACATATTTTGTTCAAATAGAGCGCAAGAAACCTGAACGTGTATTTTATGGTCAAATGCAAATTGAACGATTCGGTACAATTCCCGGTTTTTACTTTAGACTACAGCGTACACCAACCATATGGCGGCGGAAAGTACGCAATATGACTTTCTCAAATGAAAAACAAACAACCCCCAAAACCTTATGCTGCCGGGAGCGCCGGGCACGGTAAGATGTAGTAACGACCGGTGTGTGCTTATCAGTGCGCGCGTGTGTGTTTGTGTGCGTTTTTCTTCTATTTGCTGGGCTCGCACACGCTCGTCCCAAGGGCCCACCGTAGTTGCATCTTTGTCATCGAGCTCAGTGAAACAAGCGCAGTTTAATCGCGATGAAAGAGCCACAAACGTCCACGGAAGGATGGTCCAAAAAATGGATCAAGATTTTTCTCTGCATGATCTGCACAATGCTATGCGTAAGTGTGTTGAAACTGAAGCAATTACGAATGTGAAATATCCTTGTTTTGCAGTATCTGGGCATATTGTTGTTAACGATCGGTACGGTCTCAAAAATCCAGTATGAACGGCTGGATGTTCTGATGGACATACGGATGTATCGGTTGATTCTGTTCCTGATGCTAGTCGGTATGTTGTGTCTCGTGCTTGCCGTCATTGGATTCTTTGGTACATGGAGAGAAAATCGACCAATATTGTACACGGTGAGCTGTTCTCTGCTATACACACGATCTGAAACGATAAGTACGTGATTTTTCTTTTGCAGTTCTGTTCCCTTTTGGCTGTGTTTTCCTTGATGGAGTGTACAGTGGCATTCATTGGGTACACGCAGCGGTATCACATGGAAATGGACATGGAATCGAATCTGTGGCTATCCGTAAATCAGTATCCAGTGGATTTTTCTTGGCAGCCGTACGTGGATTCGTACCAAATGCAGCTTAAATGTTGCGGAGTCCTTAACTATACCGATTATCTGATGGCAATACCGCCGGAAGATTTCACCGAGGATGATAAAGATCTGATAGCGCAGCTTGTTCCATTTTCTTGCTGTGATCTTGCCGATAACACCCAGTGCACAATCTACGAGACTGGTTGTCTTAGTAAAGTGTATGAGATTTTTTATGAAACTGGAAATACGGTGATAATGAATTCGCTGGCAACGGTATTCTTGCAGGTACGTTTGACATATACGTGAAACAAAGGAATATTTTGAAGAAAAAAAATATTTTTTTTTTCATTGTTGCAGTTATGTGGATCGGCGTTTGCCTTTTTCTTAGTGCGCAGGCTGCGTTTGTTTACACTCTCTGACGAGGACTTGTTCCACACGAACAAATGGAACCCGTTCGCGTACATAAAAATGCCAAGCGTTACAACAACGTCGGTGGAAAAAATTTAACCCACAACGCTAGTAAGTAATTGTGGCGCAATTGTATAGTAATTTGTTCCGGGCTGGATTCCCCTCCATCGGCAATTCGTTAAACCATCAAGAAAATACTGCAACGTTTATCAGTTTGAGTTGATAGATAAGGCTGATATGATAACAGGATCTAGGTTGAAGACACGTTACCAATATGTATGTGCCCGCTAGGTGTGGCCGTTTTAAGGAATGCTTGCTATTGCAGCTCTAATTAAAAGCAGCTTTTAGTGAAATAAAACATATATCAAGTAATAAAGATGGTGTAAACGAATAGGATAAAATATTAATGGCAAACTGTGCAACGAATGGATAGAGCCCATTAAAAGCCTGCCGCTTTGGGCTGAAATAGATAAGCTTATCAATCTTGAGCTGACATGAAATCGTCGTATGTGTGAAGCTCTATATTATTCACATTTAATTCTGACGTAAATATGAGTCACTCACAATTTTTGAAAGAATTATTCAAATAATACAATTAGCTGGGCACGGATCCGGACAGTTATGGCATTTTTAAAGGAGGTTTAAACTTCTATTTAAATATCGAAACATACTAGAATTGCTGTCTCAACTGCGATTCATTCCCACCCCAAACAAACTCAACATTTATGCTCCAATTAATAATATTTATTTTAAGTTTAGGTTTAATTAAAAAAGGCCAGATAGCGTAACGAAAAACGAAGCGAAATAATTTTTAATGGCATAACTTAAGCCTTTGTAACGCATTTGTAACTATTATAAGGATCTTGTCTGCTTTTAAATTTAAATAATTTTTAAATACGGCTAACGACTTTTCAACCCCCATTTTCAAACATGTCGACTGCTTCTCACGAACGTGATGAGCACTCAACATCGCCTTATAAATTCAACCCACCAATCGAGTGACGTTTACCAGCTTCCGAAATTGACAGCACACACCAAAACAACATTTTCACGATTTTGCTTGATTTGCGAAAGAACCGTCCGCGGGGTTCAGCGGATCTGGTTTGTTTGGAAGAAACAACTCGTCCGTGAATATTCACCATGAGCAGCCCCGCCAAATTGCAGGATCTACCACCGAAAGGTGGCTACCAGAACATCCCATTCAAGCGGGTCCCAGCCAAAACTTACTTCAAAGGTACGCACGGTTTGCACAAAGTGTTGATTATGTCATCACAATACAGTCCAGAGGGAAAAAGCTAACATACAAAATCTCGTTGCAGGATGGCAAATGATCGCTGGCTATGCCGGTATTTCGACCGTTGGGCTGTTTTTGTACTGGCTGAACGTGAAGGAAAACCACCGGAACGAGGTTGAGATGCGATCGGCCAGAAATGTCATCTATCCGCTGCTGCTTGCCGAGCGTGATCGCGAGTACCTGAAGCAGCTGCGACGAAACCGCGACGAGGAAGCTGAACTGATGAAGAACGTTGAAGGCTGGGAGGTATGATGGGCGGGATTGCAGTGTCATCGACGAAACTGTATCCTAAAAATGATTGTTTGCTTCTTTTTCTAAAAGGTTGGCACCTGGTACGGTGAACCGGTGTTCAAAACGATCCCGAAGGATAAGCTGGTGGAACCGACCTTCCAGGAGTTCTACGTCCATACCGATTACAAACACTTGGCCCAGCGTTCTGACATCAAGTTGATGAATTAGGAGGAGCGCTGCCCCCGTGGGTGAATTGTAATTGTAGAGGAATGCGTTATTAAAAATAAAACTAATTGTCGTCACCCCTCGTGATCCCTGAAATTAAGATCGATTCCTAACGCTGGGGAACATGATGTAAATGAGTTGGGACACTAATTGATTAGTAGCATTGTACAAGGGGTGTGAAACTTTAACCAATAATACCATAAGGTGTCCTTGCAACAGTTTTGAATTGTAGGGCATCTTTCCACACCCCACTCAAATCTAGTGCAGGTAACAGTACAATCGCCTACTATGATATAGGTTGTCGATCGCCTTGTTGTATCCCTGCATGTAATATCAAATCTACTGCTTTCTTTCGTTAAAAATTAGCCCAGCATTGTTTGTGGTAAGATTACAGTATATATTTGCATATTTTGCGTGTGCACGAGGCATATTTTCGAAGCATATAATGCAAACTGTATAAGCACTCAACTAATACACCGTAACGACAGAACTACAACCTCTCCTCAGTAGGTGCTAATGCCTTGCAGTTTGATTTGCTTCGCCAGATAGCATGCAAATAGAATACCAAAGAACTAGAAAAAAAATAATAGCAATTATGAAAAGTCCCCATAAAAGAAATCCGGTTCATGAAACAAACCTGTATAACAGCCAGTACTATACCAGCGGCACCTAGGCTTACAGCGTGCGCCTTGATGAAATCACCGAACGAATCGATACAGCCAGTTTTGCGCAGCGTTGCACTGTTGGGATCCGGGCAGGACACGTATCCGACGGCACCTTTCATACGAGAAATGAAAATTTAGAGCATCTGCTTTCGTTTCCATCATTCATCAAGGGCTTGTTACCTGTCTGTTGCCGGCAGCAAGTCATCGGAAGGAAAGTTTCATTAAATTTCGTCGGATTAGCATGTGCCCAATCCGAGCTGTTGTACACACCACAGCAATCGAACTGGAAAGAGAAAAAAAGTCGTCTTACAGTAACGCAAAAAAAGCATTTACTTTCCTTCAATACTTACATCAACCTGAATTTCATCCCAAATCAACGTAATATCTCCACCATTCTCACCGCCGTAGCTCTTCATCGATGAGTTCAGTGCATTGCTTACAAGCTCACGGGTGTCATTGCGCAGCACGTACCCACTAATACCAGCCGCCAGTTCCAGAATGAAGATCAAGATCAGCAGGACGGAAAACTGGCACAAACAAAATCATCATGCAGGAAGGGGAAAATTAGCAACATTACGTAAACAAAAGAGGTGCCGCTTGTTACCGTTAGGGTCATGCAGTAGTTTTCCTTGTAGGCGCCACAGCATCCGAAAAAGGCGATCACAAAGATGAACGATCCAATCACCACCAGGAAGGTGGGAATGCTGAAGAACTTTGCGTCGAGGATGTCGCGGAAGTTGTGATACGCTCCCTGGACGGTCAAACCAACCGCCATAATGATCACACCGGTGATCTGTAAGGTAAGGAAGTAGATTTTTTTACATCCCATTTTCTGCACCAAATAGCTTTTTATAGTTTCAACTTACCGCAAAGAAAAAGTTAAAGAGGAATAGTAAATATTTGATGAAATTTGCACTCGTTGAAAGAGCCATTTTGAGGTTTTGTTAAGCAATCTGAAAATGTAAAAAACGAAATGAGATAAACAATTCATTTTCTTCTTCAAATGAAGTTAAGAGATCCTGATTATATTCAAGCTCTTGCAGGATTATAACTATATAAAAAGGTATTAAAGATTATATATTTATAATTATACCAAAACGTGAACCTTGTTTGTCCTACTAGCTGCCTAACACACAGTTCTGACCCTGTAAAGCGGTAAAGGGCCTGTATTTACTCACAGGTACATTCAAATTACGCAGTGAGTGGTTCTGCAAATTAGCCAACTCGAGGCAAGGTTTTACACTGGTCGCTGCGAAAAACCTTTCCGTCAAGATGCTGTTAACGATAAGATAACCGGGCGAGCACCTTATCGTGGCGTACTTTCGAGTGCTTATATCAATCGAGAGCGTTAAAATAGGGGTTGAAGCTTATACTTGTTTTTCGCCGGAATCTGATAACACCGTTTCGAGTGACAAGTTCATTGACTACTTCCTACCGTCACAACGGATACCTTAAATACTCATCTAGTTTGCCAACCTCTCATGGGACGTCTTCAATCACAATTTTTGACCTGACCATGATTGCTATCCTATAATTCCGGCTACCAACAGGTTCACGCAAATTCTGCCCCACCGCTTAGCGGCAATCTAGATAGGTGCTACAAAAAAGTGGTCACGCTAACGACCGCTCCACCCATCCCCATTCCCCTACACAGGCGAACGACAACTTTCACACGCTATGATTGTCAACCGGTGGTTCGTGTCACTGCTGCTGCAAGTGCGAGAGCATGTAAAAACGCATATTTTCAGGGCCAAAAAATCGATCCATTTGGAAAGGGCATTGGGGGGAAGGGGGTGGTTCGTGGAGACAGACGGACTACCACCACGATCGCAAGCATGATAAATTCATGGAGAATTCATGTTTTGTTGTGTGTGTTGTGCTGGGGGATGGGGTCGGCTTTTCAACCGGCACCTCCAAAATGCCGACACCATTATGCTGAGCAAGCCTTGGATTGCGTTTTCGGTGGTTTCGAACGGTGGTTGTTTTCTTCTTCACCTTATTTTGATACATTTCGTAACACTTGTAAATTGAGCTTCTTGCCCAAAACAGATGGCCGCCTGAATGGGGGCTGCTGTGCGTTCGCTTTCCTCTATTTTGTTTACTCCTTCCGCCAATCTCTTTCCCTCTCTCTATTTCGTTTTTAACTCGAACAGGAAAGCGTTTCAAATGTTGAAAATACACAAAAGAAACGCTAAATGCATCATAAGTGCAGAAAATCCAGCAACGTGGCGAACAGCGCGCCAATGTGCGATATGCGAAGGCGATGAATAATTTATTCCCTTTTTCCGCCAACGGTGCAGATGTTTAGGAATATCAAACACATTACAGCATAATTAATCTATTGAAGCAAGTTGGTTGGTTGAAAGTTTATAGAGGTTTTGGACCTCTGGTATTGAAGCAAGTGCAAGTGTGGTTCTATACTTCCACTTTATATATTGTATGACGAAATTACGATACACAGCAACACTTTTGTCCCCAGCCGCATCCACCCGCATCCACACGTTTCTATGTATGTGAGTCAGCAAGCTGATAAGCTGCGCCAAAGCTGTGTATTGGAACCGACACTGGCGACGCAAGCGACTCAAGCACACTACTACTCGTAGCAGAGAAAAATTCTTTTCACCCAATGTGTTACTACTTTCGCTTGGTCTCCTTTCCGACCTTTCACAAGGACTTCGGCTTTTTTTTCTTGGCTCACTAGATCATGATCGACACGTGTGAAAACGTTAAGCGAAAAACCACGGAGCAGCATCGACACCGCACTCTCTCACTCTCACTACCTCTACCACGCCGTGTACAGTCTACTAAAATCTACACCGAACATGAAACTGCCAAGATCTACACTCTCTAGTCGCTTGCATGCGCCCGCTGAAACAAACGATGCTTACCCCGCGAGCGATAAAATTGGAATGGACTGAAAATTACATGTAACCGTTCCGCGGTCATAACAAAACCCCACTGTCGTGTCAATGTGTGGTGTACGCGGCGCTCTGTTGCATGTGATAATATCGATCGATGACGAATCCCACCTGAAATGTAGTTGGTCGGTTTGTTTCGTTCCGTTCCGGGTTTTGTGTTCTCACCGGGGAAGGGAGTGGAAACGGCTTATAGGTGCAATAGGTTACGGCGCAATCATAATTGAATCTGTGTAAGGATGGTAAATTTTTAATGAATGCACCCTGTTTGATAGAGAGCACATTTCTGATACATGTACTTAGAATAAAGTAAAGCGAGTTATCAAACATTAAATTTGGTCAATTCGTTCCGTTAATAAAGAATGCTTCACATGATCATTTATCTTTTAATGAAGCAATTTAATGTGTTTTAAACCGTTTTTTTTTTCTTTATTTTTATAGAGGCTTTGGCCATTCAGGCTAACATTCGCCTCTAGGTTTTAAACCGTGTGTTCTATTAATGTTACGCATCGAAATATATGTACCGACTGTTCGTATTTTCTGAGTAATTTGCCTTCCGTCACGATAGCTAGGTTGAATTGTGATCTTCGAAGAATTTTCCAACTGCTTTGGAAGTGCTTTATTTACAATTAAAAAAGAGAACTTCAATTTCCCCTATTCCTAGTTCGCTGAAACGTCAAACGTTTGACAGCTACCGGTTCCAATCGTTTTGTTTATAAACAATCTAAACGAAAGTACACGCTTTTTCCTACGTATTGAAACTCGTTTTCTTTTGCATTTTCTGCAGATAATTTAACTCTTTCAACATGAACATTCTAACACACTTTGGACCCGACTCAGGCGGACGGGTGAAGGTAAGGTGCAAATCCGGAAAACCACAAAATGAACAAACATCCCGTTGCGTCCTCATACTAACATTTCCATTGCTTTTCCAGGGACTAACGATAGTAAAACCGGTAGTGTATGGAAATGTGGCCCGTTCGTTTGGTAAAAAGCGGGAGGAGGATGGACACACGCACCAGTGGACGGTGTACGTGAAACCGTACCACAACGAGGACATGCAGTCGTACGTGAAGAAGATACACTTTAAGCTGCACGAAAGCTATGCGAACCCGAACCGCATAATCACGAAACCACCGTACGAGGTGACGGAAACGGGTTGGGGGGAGTTTGAAATTGTGATCAAAATTCATTTTCACGATCCGACCGAACGGCCCGTCACGATGTACCACATCCTGAAGCTGTTTCAATCGCCCATCCTGGACGGCGAGGTTTCGACGCAGATCGAAGGAAAGAAGGGCCTGGTGTCGGAGCAGTACGAGGAGCTGGTGTTTCAGGAACCGACGCAGCTGATGCAGCAACAGCTAACGAACGTCAAACCAGTGACGAATGGGGCGTGGAAGCATGATACGGATTGTGAGTAGATTTTTGAATGGGCGTTTGGATTTTGTTTATTTGCCGTTTGTTCATTTATAATTTCCCTTTTCGCGCACTGTTCTTTGCAGTTGAGGAGAAGCAAGCACAAGCGTTGGAAAACATCATCGAAACCAAGGCGAAAGTAATTTCGGAAATCGCTCAACTCAAGGAGAAGCTAAAGCTGGCAAGGGAAACGATTGCAAAGTTTAAAACCGAAATGGCTAAGGTGCAGGGACAGCAAACTGCAGCTTAAAAGACTGGTTGACATCTCGAGTAGCGCGTAAGTTTTATGCTGTATCAGTAATTTAAGTGTAATATAACAAATAAGACTACTTCTCGACACTACATTAAACGATTGCAAAAGAAAGGAACAAAAATTCATCCTTCAAGCCGCAGAAAAAGGCTGTTTTTGTATTGTATTATTTTTTATTTTACTTTGCCCTTTCGTATCATATAATAACTAACATTCTGTAGTTTGTCCTATGTGTGCACTTCGCAGGTAGCCAGCGTTACAGCTTCCCTGCGCCTTTATTTCTAGCTACATCGCTGGTTTCCTTTCTTATCTCTCTGTCCCTCATTCCTTTTGTAATAGACGTTTGGATGGTTAAAAGCTATGATTCAGTACACAGTTTTCTACCAAGGCGGGTTGTTCACATTGAATCGGCAAAATCAACCATCCACAACTAGGCATAAATGCGCTGGCGGTTTAGTAAGTGTGGTAATTATTAGCTTTTCCATTGTTTTGCAATTCACAGTTGCTTAAAATCTTTGAAAACAATAATTACAAGGAATACACAGTTCCATTGCTATCTGCAGCTCCACACAGTAAAACATTGATCGGTTCTTTTAAATTTTTAAATAGTTCTTAGCGGGTCTAAGTACCGAAATTTGTAACCTGGCCCTTCTACCCTCAATCGCTCTCTGTATGTTCTCCTCTCACAAAACGTTCTACAACTGATAAAAAGAAATAAACTAATTTAATTCTAACCATAAGTACACACACACACGATTGCTTGCGGTAAGAGCAATATAAAATAGAGAGTTTACCGTCGTCAAAAGTGGGAGAAAACGGTAGTCGATGACTCTAAAACCATTCAACAAACAAGAAAGGTGGTTATTATGTATGGAGATATGCGCGCTACGTGTCACTGTCGTAAAGGAGCTACAAGTATGTTACTCTCCCTTCGTTCCTGTTAGAGTCTTGTTGTTGTGTCTACATGTTGTGCAGCGTTACTGGTCCTGACCATTGTAGTTCTGCTTCGATTCTTTCGTGTTCAGCGGAGTCGCTTCCGCTTCGGCTGCCTCGATGGAGCTGGCCGGTTTGTCGCCCTTATTCCATGGCTGTTCCTCACCGGAGGCCAGCAGTAGGTAAGCGATGATCTCCACAATGTACAGACCGATCGTTACGAAGAAGATCACACGCCATGCACCAATCGTTTGCTTTAGAGGAATAAAAAAGCGTTACAAAAAAAAAAAAAACAAATTTAGTATTTAAAATAGTATTTGTGACTAGCGAAAACATGCTCGCTTACATTTCCGTGCGTAATCTGTCCAACAAAGATGGGTACGATGATGCCGGACAGGGTGGCCGCCGTGTTGGTAATTGCCATCAGTGTTCCCGCGTAGTTCGGTGCAATATCGATGTGGTTCGAGAGCAGCCCACAGAACATGCCACCGATCGCGGTAATGCCTATCGTCATCAGTGCCACGGCCAGACCACGCTGGCAGCCGATGTAGCAGAGAGCCAGCAAGCATCCCATCGGTACGGCGGACGCAATAAAGGTGGCCGTTTTACGTGCGATCGTGGTCGTGATCTTGCCCCGCGAACGCAACGCGTCCAGCGTCTTGCTGAGCGCCATGCTGAAGAACCACATCGTAAGGAACGGAATGGCAGTGACGACGGCATTCTCCTTGATGTTGAACTGCAGCACCTGCTTCATGTAGAAGGGCAGCTCGATCAGCAGCATGTACCAGCCCCAGTTGTTGCAGATGTGCGCGATCAGGATGCCGTAGAATGGACCCGAGGTGAACACCTTGCGCCACGGGACCGGTGGTTTCGGTTCGTTGTGTGCGCTTGCCGAACCCGTACCGAGGGAGGATGTAATGAGCTCACGCTCCTCCTGGCTGATCAGCGCCTGTTTGGTGGGTGTATCCTGAATCAACCACAGCCACAGCACCATCCACAGGCAGCTAAGGCCTCCCATTACGTAGAACACTGACTCCCAGCCGAGTGTGCCGGCCAGCACGCCCGCCATTAGCATCGAAATGACCGTGCCGAGGGCAGTGCCGGCGTACACGATCGCGGACATGACGCTGCGTTCGTTCGGTGGCGCCCAGGAAGCAAGCATCACGTGCATCGCCGGGAAGGTAACACCTCCTCCGATGCCTTCGCCAACGCGCATCACAATCATCGCGACGTAGTGCATCTTCGCCGCGATGGGAGTGAGCAGTGTGCAGACCACGTTGATGAGCACCGAGAAGAACATGACCCAGCGGGCAGAGAACGATTCGGCGACGCGTGCACCGGGAACTTGCGAGACGAGGTAGCCCCAGAAGTAGCAGCTCAGGATGATACCCTGCACCGGTTCGCTCCAGATGAATGGTCCATCCTAAAGTGGGATAGTATTGAAATAGAGGATTAGAATCGAAACGACAATTATGCTGATCAAAAGAAGAGAAACAACGAGCCCCCAACGGATACATTCGTTTGCTTAAAAACGATCGTACAAACACTTGTAACGATCCTCTGTTTGACTTTCTTTTCCCATCCAAATTTACATCATCGCTTCGTTTAACAGTCGCTTGAATGAAAGTGAAACCAATTAAAGCCCAACCAAACGAACGATACGCCGCTTAAGCTTGGCGAAGATGAAGATCACCGAAGGCGAGAACCCTCGCGGGCATCAACGCCATCCTTCATCACTCTTTTTCGCATTCGTAACAATAAAAAAGCGGCAAACGCGAAGCGCGTGTGCAAATAACAGCTGTTAAGCATCTGCTGTACCGCGTGGCCTCACCGCGTCAATTGATTGGCGCCCCGCGAGAATCGTCCCGTAATCGCCGCACGCTAAAGTAGTCATCTTTCTTTTCAGGGAAGAGAACGCATCATGCTGCGAACGCAGACCATGACCTTCTCTTCTCCTCACTTGGCCTGCAGGAACGGTAATTGTGTGGTCAAAACCCGTTCAGGGAGCGCGCTATTTTTATTTATTTTCAGTCGAGGGAGTCGATTGTTTCGATTAATCTGCATCTGTCTGGGGCCATATTTTGTTGATTGAAATGTGACGTCCGTTAAATTGTCGGGCGCTTGTGGAGATTGCGCGGTCCCGGAAAATTTCGCGTGAGGTCATGGTACGGTGATGTCGGGAGCTAGTTCTTCGTGGTGTCGAATACAGTCCGAACGAAAAAGGAAGGCAGCGAATCTGTTTTGTTTGTTGTCAAGTGTACGATTCTCTTTTTAAATGTTTCAATGATACCATATCTGGTTTGCAGCAAGGGTGGCGAGTGCAAGAACTGGTGCTATCAGTGGTTGTAAATTGATATTGTTCAGACAGATTGGCATGGCGCTTAATATCGCTGTTTAATAAGGTCTCTAGATTACGACGGGTAGATGATGATTATTGGAAGATGTAATAACTGTGTTGAAAAAAATTGAACACGGTTTTTTATTACAATTTTGATGCAATGGAGCCATTTTTTAATTGTTTGAATTTTAACACCAATATTAAATGATTCATAATTTGAAGGAAATTGTACAACTCTTTTCTTTTCAAACGATTTGAATTCTACAAAAAATTGTGAAAATTTGATCCAGACGTGTAAAAGTAAACTAGCTCTTTTGGAATGTTTTGTTTATCTTTTGGAATATTGTAGTATCTTACTTGAAATGGACAATTAATTACTGTTGAACATGAGTTGGTTTGTTGCCAGGTTCTTTGATTGATTATTATACGTTGAAGAAGCAACAATCGATAATCAGTATACTTTTATTGAAAAATTGTCATTTTATTAAACATTCAATTAAAAAACCCGTTCTTTAGAAAGCAACTTGAACCTACAAAGTTAATTCCCATCTAATCTCTACAGTCTATAGTGTCTAATGAAATATTGGACAAACACAAACATAAGCATCTAAAAACTATCGAATTCAGTAAACATAGAATTTCTATGACAATGAAATAAAGTAAGGTTGATCAATTGCTCTTCCATAAAATACGTGTCTTTTTTAAAGTGTTCTTGTGGGTCAGCTAAATAAAGATGGTGGACCGCTAGATGGTCTTATCCGACCCCTATATTCTAGCAATAAATGATAAACATAAAATTGTCACGTACTCCAACCGACCATAGGTAAAGCGTTCTCTTCTTCGTACTTACCTCGACCGCTTCGGTTGAGTTGCTTCCCTGGCAGACGGGTTCCGCGTTGACGTGATGTTCCTTCGACTCAGCCGCCACTGCACTGTTGTGGGCCAGGGCGGAATGGTTCAACATTGCGACCATCGCCACACTCAGATTCACCTTCAGCCCGTAAATGATAGCCATCGCGATCGAGCCGAGCACGGCCAGAATGTAGCGGGCCGGGATCAGAGCTAAAAACATAAAAAATAGACAAAAAAAAGAACATGTTAATAAAAACCCTTCTGTTGTCGTATTACAACTTCCGAAAATAAGCATTAACCCAACCGAAAACGCACATGGAGGAAACCTTCCTACACCGCCATGAAGCGACAAACAAAGAGACAATTAAATTTCACCCACCCTTTTTTTTAAAAAAGCTAGACACAACCGGAGTGTTCATCCTCCCAACCTTTCATGTCCCATTTCACCGAGAATCGTGGGCCACGTAAATCAGTCACACTTTGACACGGCCCAAGAACGCACGGACAAATGCAGAAACAATGGAAAGCCCACCGAAACCCGCGGACTGTAAAGAGAAGGGACACAGCGTGTGCATCGATCCAGAACCGACCCCGCTGCTGACTACTGTTGCTGTTGATGCATCTTTGGCGCTTCCGGCTGATGGGGAGGGTTTGATTTGTTCTCTTCCACTCCCGACACTCGCCCAAGCCTACGACACGTACATGCAACAACATCCGGCCAAGGGCCATTTCTCCAGACGTTTGAGGTTTTACCAGCGACCCTTTGGCATTGGCAAATGTGGAAGTGGCATATATTGCAGCTGTGCGCCGTTAGGTAGGCGAGGTGTGCTTTTTTTTGCATTTGCTTTACGCAAAGCTGCTTATGCCACTGCTCACCTCAAACGGTAGCAAACTGCAGACAATTCTTGTTCGGGGTGAGATTGACGGAAAAGAGAAACGATTTTTAAGGAGTGTCATGCTGGTCGATGCCAAAGAAATCATCGTCCGGAACCCGTTGCGCTGCAAATCATTTTTAATTTATTATAGTTTGCATAGCCACGGGGACAGATTGATGATTAATCGATTCTTCTGCCAGTGAAACCAGGCAAAGACAAGATCTTTCAAACATTAAATCGTGTCCTTTAACATTCATCAATAAAAAAGTACACAAAAAAGATATTAATTCCAGAAAAGTAAAATTATTGATTGGGCGTAGTTTGATGTATTAACTATTCCAATCGTTTGCCAAGATCGCTTACCGGTTCAATTCAGCAAACAAATAAACGTTTACACAATGCATCCATTCTCTTGTTTCCATTGTAAATATCGTACGAAACAGAACCTTTCAACTATGCGGAGACACGTGAGTAAAGGTAACGACTAGTAGTTTCGTTTTGGCGGGAAATTGTAGCAAGAGCGTTGAGGTTGGCTGTTTGTGGAAAAGCGTTTTTCCCATGGTCGTCATGACCTCTGTCTGTCGGTTTGTTCCACCTGTTGGCCGCTGAACATAACAGAGAGAAACTGAAAAGGAGTGTATGTATTTGTGAATGTGACCAACGTGAGAATGTTCTCTTCTCACCGATAAGGTACACAACCGTGCATAGGCCGGCTTTTTGGCGCACACACACCACGTGCAGCTGACTCACCGAAGGATATCTCAATGTCAAAAGAACCATACTTCTCCTTCCTGCCTTAACCTTTCTCCTTCAACCGCGCGATTAAAGTCCTTGCCACTTACAATGTAAACCACTAGAATAAAAAGGAATTTCTTCCAATTGGCCTAAATTGCGGAGCCAATTTGAAGATCTCCACTTAAAAGTGTTCTCAATGAGAAACATAAAAAAGGACGATAGGGAAAACACCATCATTTTGAGATGGTGTAAAACAACCCCAGCAATCGGTGACCCCAATACTGAAAAGTGCAAAACTCCTACACCCGCCGGGTGCCTTGTGTTTTCCCGCTTATATCGCATCGTTTCAAACGGTTTTCGCTCTTTCGCATCGGGTGCGCATCATTCATTCCGTGGGGGTCGTGGCGTTGGTGGGGTGTGTCCTCTAACTGACCTTTCTGTCGCAAACCGCGCGCGTGCTGAGACTCGCGGCAATGGTGGAACAATGCGGCAAGAGGGCAGAAGGAGGGCAGGAATGAGAAATTCTTTACCAGGATTGCGTATATGCATCTGCAAATGAAACAGATGACTCAATTTGTGACACTTTTAACAAAGACACTTTCTGGAACAGACTTCATTCTGGATTATACCTGCAAGATACGCTTAATCCTTTACGAGATCAAACCCGGAGGCCAATTAATAAACTGCCATTGTTTTGCTTTCGGCAAATTCTTGCCATTTTTCCTCTCCGAACAAACGTGAATGTTTATTTATAAGCTTTGTTGACACTTTGCTAAGTAAAGCAAGCAAAATAAACAAACATTTGTACAGCATTTGCTGAACGAGAGACGTGAGGGATATCACTATCAGCAATCTTCAAGCGATTGACGAGATCCACAAGCTATTTCGACAAGAATACATAACAACCCCTCAACGCACGGTATTGCATCAATCGATTTCTTCCCGGTGTCTTGTGCTGTCACCGACTTGTCGCAACAGATTCTCAGCAACCAGTGGTGTGTCTTCACTCCGGCAGAAAAAAGTAATTGCTTCAAATTCTTCGACGTCTCAACGTCCCTGAAAAAAGCAACATGTGAGTTTGGGAGGGGGGTTTGAGGCGGTGTGGATTAAAATCAGTTTTAAAACCGTACCAACGTCACGCGACACGCGTCCCGCCCGGCGGTGTTCGTGACCTTTTTTCTTAAATTTGGCTTCTGCACCCAACCCTCTTACAGGCGGGTCTGCTTTCCGTGCAGACAGACCGACAGAAGTTGAAATATTCCCCTTTTGTCCCATCTACCAGATGCAACAAAACCTCTCGAGGGTCGCGAGTTGTTGTTTTCTATTTCCAGCTTCTTCCATCTGATTTGGGCTGGCCCAGAAGGATCCGTCAGCTTCACGCATCGCGACGTTTCAAGGTGTGCCCAACAGTGTGGGGTGAGAATCGTACTCAAGTGCATAAATTAAAACTATGGCTTTCTTCGATCACTTCGATTTCGCACTTGTGCTATACTGCAGGATGGCATCGTCCTACTGTGTGTGGTACTTTCTAGCCAGACAAATAGACGATACGGTATTGCACGATGTGTTGTCTTCAGGGTCGAAGTGTGCGAGGGATCTAATTCCCCTCTTCATCATCGATTCTGGTGACGAGAGAACCCAGGGGAATGCATCAGGAAGGGCGAGGCAGTATGTATTCCACGGTGGTTTAATTTTAGTTCAACGAAACCTGAGTACTCCGCTGGGAGATGTAGAGATGCTGTGTGTGAGACAATGTTCTCAAAATTCTCTAATTCGTATGCAAGCGCTGGCTTGGAAGAAGTAATCGAAAATAGGAATATTATATCGGGACGCACCATCCGACACCACCAAGGTATCGGCGGAACACAGTGGAGCCTTCGATATTTGCGATTTGCCGAGAGGAGACGCACCGTGGGATCTTCCCTCGCCCACAACGGAACCACTGCATATTTACGCCTTCACAGCAAAGGAAAGCAACTTGTGCGAATCCCACAAACGTATCCTGCTGGACGCAAACATTGGGCAGTCGGAATATTCCAGATATATGCTGCCCACAGGAATCGTCCGCTGTCGCCCACAAAGTTCGATTTTCACAATGAATGGGAGAAGCGTCTGGAGTTTAACTCGCCCCTTACCATATGGTGCACACTTCCATCAACCCTGCTTTTGCCGTGGCTACTACGATAAGAGCATTTTTTTAAGCAAAGTAACACAATACTTACATCCCAGTATGTTGCCCTTAGCAGGCACCGTTTGATCGCCCATGATGCTGCTCTACTGTTGACACAGATTTTCCGGACCCTTCTTCGGAATTTCTTCTGGGACACGCTTCTCTCCCCTTTCCTTTTTTCACCTGTGCTGTGCTGTGCTGCACAAAGAGATTCGTTCCTTCTTCCACACGCACTGCTGGCGAATCAACACACACTGAATTGTTCTGCTGTTTTCGTCTACAAAAGTCCGTTTTCTAAACACCACACGACTTTGGATGACCCGCGAGAAAAGAAATCGACGCGGCGCACTACCACCCTCTCTCTTTCCCTCTCTCTGGTGGGACTTTCTTTCCGCGGCTCACTGTTCCGGTGATGAACCAACTCCCGGCACGTTCGTTCGAAGAATGAGAATCCGAATGCTGTGTGAAGCGCGAGCTACACGCAACGCGGCCCGCGAGCAAGCGAACGATACAACACGCGGAATCCAGACGGGAAGAACGGGTTTGCTTGCACTACCACACACAACACACACGCGCGCGCGATATAATACGCACGAAAGGCGGCCGCCGAAAAGTAATACAAGCACGCACACGCTTGCCCGGTCTATCGGTAACGATAAAGTTAAAATAACTGATAACTAATATCGATAACTCTGTGGCTCGGGAAAGCTGAATTTCATACATTTATCGCATAATTTTTAATTGTTTTTTCTTCATTTTCTTTTACTTTCTTCACAGAACAGTGCTTAGTTTGAAATTGGCCGCCACGCACACACACACCTTAGAACACGTTCCACACTCTCGGTTTTGTTTTCGACGTACTGCGCATACACCGCTTTTTTATCTCATTTCTTCACGATGTTCAAAGAAGAAACTGACCGGCACCAAACCGTCTTTTCAGCCCTCATGTTTAACGTCCTCTTTATGTTGTTCTGCTGTTCGTTCTGCTGAAATATTAGTGTGGTTTATGTTTCGATCGACACTGCGTTTTGGAACCGAAATCGCACATTTGTTTTGTATTGCCATGGCACGCTTTTCAGCCGCTAAACCACGTGCGTTTTGTTATGGGAGATAACAAAAGAGCTTTGCCCATCCCCACCAGACGGGGAAGGTTGCCTTTCGCCAAAGAAATTTATCTTTTCCGTTAAGAGTGTGATGTGAATTTCTAATGCTCCACCGATTGATGCTGATGGGTTGAGTACATTCGAAACTGTTGCACGGTAAAACTTAATCTAAATCATTGTGCAATTATTTGACTCAATGATGTGCGGCGAGACAAGACAATATCAATGCATCGATTGAATTTCATCATTCTCGTGCAATACCGTGTTGGTGATTGGCACAGACGTGCAACGGTTTACGTCAGCGTTGGTAAATAAGTTGAAATGCGAATAAGTGTACGGTGATACCTGAACAGTCCTGAAATCAAAATCTCACCTTCATTTCTTAATTACTTCATTTCTTAATTACAGGAACTTCTGTTCAACTGTTTGTAATGAAGTTATCTTTCGGTCGCATGTATTCAAAAGCTCGGATCCCAACTCGGGAGTGTCAAAATCAACAGTTTCGACTTTTACCAAACCCTGTCCTGGGTACGATGCACTTGATAAGATGTTACCCGGCCCTATTAAAAGGTAAATATTGATCTTGTATCGTTTAGCTTATCGGAATAGAGAAATTATTTCTGTATGTTACGGGTTTTCGGACATTGTTGATGGGAAAAGTAAATACTTGTACGATATTTCCTAACCTAAAGTGTACGGGCGTGTTTTTTTTAATCAATTTTAAATGTCCCATTTTCATAGCACAGGAGAACACGTTCCTACGAGGGTCCAGCACCTGCTTGGTATAAATTACTAGGCAATGTTCTACGTGAGCGCTAGCGTTCTTTGTAGCGCCCTATAGGTAATGTTCTACATTTCCGTAGATGTGTTTTTATCCGTTCTATATCTCACAATTTTTAGATAATTAATTGTCATTTTATACAGTTTGCTTCTTGCCTTGACCAACATGCTTGAGAGCAGCAAAACTGATATAAAATGGGGCAAAGCAACTCTGTTTGAATGAATTGAAAGATTTTATTTGTTCTATTCGATTGTAATTTAAAAAATCCATTTTTGGATATTATTTATTGTTCAATTAAATCGTATATCCTCTTTTATCCGTTGAAATTCACTAGAATTCAAGAAAATATTTCGATTCGACAGCCCAGCAACCATGAAAGCAAGTTCCCGAAGTCCCTTGGCAACCGCCATCCATTTGGTTGCCATTGGTAACGAGAAAATTGTTGCCCTTCGCGGAAGATGATCTCTGAACGTGTTCATAATTGTCAAATCCGTACACCAGACCGGACGTAGTTTTCCATCCCAAGTGTTGCAGCTGCACCAAAAGCAAAATGGCAAGTATCATAAGCAAAAGTAAAGCAAGTTTTTCGCTTTGGAAATGCAGCCTAACAAAGACATCGTCTCTACCCGTCCATCACAGACTTCATCGTATCGCAGCTCGGATCGGCGGACAAGTCGCCGTTACGAGGCAGATGGCGGCCGCCGTTCACGCAGTCCGCATCGAAGCCATCGACGCAGTCGTTCCTATTCACGGGATCGTTACCGGCGCCGTTCCGATTCCCGTTCGCCTGGACGTGGAAGAACGAGCTACCGGAAGAGCGGTACTCACCATCGGATTCGTGTCGATTCGCCGGAACCGAGCCGTTGCTTGGGTGTGTTTGGACTGAGCGTTTACACGACCGAACCGTACCTGAACGATATCTTTTGCCAGTTTGGCATGGTGGAAAAATCGATTGTGATCTACGATGCGAAAACTCGGCTGTCGCGCGGCTTTGGCTTTGTGTATTTTCGGACGGAAGCGGAAGCATCGAAAGCACGTGCAAACTGCAACGGATTGCAGATACACGGGCGGCGCATTCGGGTTGACTACTCCATCACGGATCAGCCCCATCCGCCGACGCCCGGTGTGTACATGGGGAGAAGGAATGAAAGGTTAGTGGCTCGAACACGTTGCCTAGCAATGGAAAGCGTTCCGTGCGGTTATGGATAATGGTTACTTTTTTTTTTTAATTTACCCCATCTAGCCGGTCTCCGTCGCCGCCGCGTAGCCGTTCGCATTACGATGAGTATCGTCACCGTCGCCGATCACGTTCGTACTCTCGTTCGTCTTACGATAGCCGTTAAGCTGGAATCGCAGAACATGCTGAAATACTATGTAAGTCGAAAAAGTGTAGAAAAGCTTGAACACAGAATTTTCGAACGGTTCAGTAGAGTATGAAAAATTCAAAATGAAAACCTTACGACCCCAGTTAAGGTATAATTTGAGGTAAACGTTAAAAAAGGCTGAATACCTTATTGCCGTATTTTTTTGTCAAATATTTAAGGAGCCGTATTTAAAAATGGAATTTAAATTTAAAATCATTTTTAAATTCTCCACTGAAAATTAACCTTTTTAAACCTTTCTTTCATTTCAGTCTTTAGCCACTTCGGTTCTCTTAGTGCCAGCGGTTTGTGCTAAGGAGCGGGAAGTGCCTTATACGTTTAATTTATAGATTCTGTGCATGTGATAATCCTGTAGAAATATACTTGTGAATGAAAATCAAATAAGTTTGAGATATTATAAGAATATCGAAGAAATAACGAACAATCTTTTACACTGAAATTTATTGCAAAAACACATCCGTTTCAAAAACATTCAGCAAACCGATGAGCACCATTACAGATTATCAACCAATTGCAGGATTCGCAAGCGGCAAATCTTTTTCACTTCTTCCAGTGCAATTTCTAGCTCCTGTTCGACGGTGTTGTGGATACGTTCCGATACGCTACGAAGAATGACCTCAAATTTGGACGCTTCCCGGACGCAAACCACAAACGGGAAGCCAAATTTCGTTTTGTAGCTTAAAAGAAATTTCAGGGCCCTTTTAATATCTGTATCTTTTGTCTATGAAAGTGTTACACTTACCTTTCATTCAAATCAGTCAGCTTCTTCTTGTCCTCCGGCGACAGATTATCCAGTCCCACCGATGCATGCTCTTTCGTCGAATCTTCCGACAGTTGGTTGGTGTCTAGCATTTTACCCGCCAGATCCGGATACAGTCTCAATATTTTCAGCTTGGTGTCCGCGGGCAGCCGTTCCAGATAGCTCTGAAATGCTGCGATCATTGCGGCAAAGCTTTTGAAGGGTAGCAGCGCCGAACAGAAGACGGCAGCTTCCGGCCAGCATTCGATCACATTTTCAAACGTCTTGTGGAACTCGCCGGGCGTAAGCGCGTTCAACTGTTCCAGGGTGAGCTTGGGATGCCTGCAACAAAGGGATGATATTACTTTTGCGTTATAACAAAATGTGTACACTTTTATTAAAACAATAGCCAATTTAACGGAAGCAAAATTCACTTACATCGCGCTGCTGTTTTTGATATGTATGCTGGGTAGCTTCGAATGCGCACCCGTGTTATTCGGAAGGTGACTGAATGCGCTTAAAGGCAGCAGATAACAAAACCTCTGTGAGCATCGAACAATCAGCACCGTACGAAGAGTTTCGGTGCCTCATTGATGCCTTACTATCGCTGTTTACTATCTCTGTTATTATTTTAAAACGCATCTTGGCTGGCCTGTGTGCTCACGCAAACTATGAAATATGGCTGAAAGACACGACCATTGACGATTTTGGCAATAATGTGCAATTCATGCAAATATTTCACACTCACCAGGCTGTTTGAAGTTGGTTTTAAATTATTCGCAATGTTTGAAACAAAACGCGATTTTCTGACAGATTTTGTTGATTTTCTTTGAATTAAAATGAATTTAAAATTTTCATGTTTGTTATCAAAAATTGAAAAATATTGTAAACAGACGAAACGGCGTTGCTGAAGGGATATGACAGTTTGCAGCCGAACGGCAGATTGACGTCTGTCAAAGCGGCACATCGGCATTACTTGCAGAAAGCAAAACATTTCTTGTGGACGCGATCAACCTCACCAAACTAATCGTAACGAAATGGTAAGCTGGTGCATTGTACGGCAACAAAGCTGGACACATTTTCTTCACCAATGTACAATGATTTCCACTTTGCAGGATGCCGCTATTAAGGTGACGCCGAAAATGCCGTCCACATTCAACGAGTTCATGGGTCACCTGGAGCCGCGCGATGAAACTTGCGTCGCTCAACTGCAGGCCGTACATCCGCTGAAGCAGTCCGAACTGAACGTGAGTATTACCAAACAATCAAAGTAAACCACCGAAACCAAACTAATCTACTATTCATTATTTGCCTTCCCCCAGTTCGACCAACACCGACACAATCTCAACATGCAGATGCTGCGAAAACACGAGGGCCTAGCGGCACCGCTCAAGATTGCAATGGAGCTGAAAGCCGTCTCGAAGGTTGGCCACCTGCCGTTCCTTCCTTCCACCAATGTGGCCCGTGATGTGTTAACTGGCCGTGATGAAATGATCGAGTTCTCGGACATCTTTAACCTGGAGGAGCACCAGGAACTGATGCGCCAGCCGCATGCCGTCATGGAGAAGGTGTTGCGAATGTAGGAAGGAACATCTCGTTACATTTTATACACAAAAATCAGCGCGTGTGATGGGGTTTGGAATAAATGCTTAAGAACGTAGCTAATGTGTCGTGTGCTTGGGGCGTTTACTTACATTTTTGGTGATACGAAGATAAACGGTTTGCAGGAAGCAATGCACTCGTAACTCCAGTCTTTGTTGAGTGAAACTACGATAGCATTAAAAACAATGGGTTGAGGTGAAACCAAACCGGTTTGCCTGCCTGTCTTTTCCGTTCACTGTGTCGCGGTTGAGTCTTCATCTCTGGCCATGTAATTGACATTTAGCGGGTTTAGTTGCTCTCAGTACTGCGTGAAAATATATTTTTTAGATATTAAATCACAAAACCTCAATTTTTTTATAAAATAATTTTAATATTAAGCACCATACCTGTTGTAAAAAGTTATTTTTCAAGCTATTTCGGCTTAATAACTGAATCACTATGAATTCGTACGTGGTGAGGATGTGCACCTTTGAATAGTAAATTAATTTGAAATGGATTGTTATCAAATAATATGCTAATTGCACAAAACATGTAACATGCATAAAATGGAGTAAGAACGGGTTAAGATTAAAATAGCTAAGTGTTGGATAAAAGAAAAGCCTTTATTATGACAGTAGAAAACTGCGGTAAGTAGAGAGATGTTTCTGTAATTTTATATTAATCATAATCATAACAAACAAAATTGTGCATAATTTTTATTTGAATTAAGACCATTGATGTACCCCTCGCACTATAGTGCCGACTTTAGTGATGGGAAAATCCGCTCCGCAACCAGACACGTGTGGAGCGAGCTCCGGAGCCGGCTCCGCTCCAACCGCTCCGGAGCGAGCTCCACTCCAATCGCTCCGACCGCTCCGGAGCGAGCTCCGCTCCAACCGCTCCGACCGCTCCGGAGCGAAAAAAAAAGAAAATATGCGTGTGTTGTACTTTTTCGTTCATTAACACCCTCTTTTTCAAGCAGTTGTTTGCAGGAGTGATGTTAACTACGCTCCAACCGCTCCGGAGCGAACGGAGCGAGCACCGTTCCGGAGCGGTTGCAGCCGAGCTCGCTCCGGAGCGGTTGGAGCGGAGCTCGCTCCGGAGCTGTTGGAGTGGAGCTCGCTTCGGAGCGGTTGGAGCGGAGCCGGCTCCGGAGCGGTTGGAGCGGAGCCGGCTCCGGAGCGGTTGGAGCGGTAGCTCCGCTCCGGAGCGGCCCATCACTAGTCGACTTACTACAGCGCCACCTGTTAGTCAGAAGTAGTACGATAATTCAATGAAAATGTACAGCAGCTATCCGACATACGCTTTTGTATGAGACCGAAAGCTTACGCTAATTTTGAGTGGTTGAGAAAACTCAATGATATAAAAAAACTGGAACACAAAATTGATTGTAACTATCAAAATATTTATTATACCCGATGTACTGAAATTATTCAATGCTAGTTGATTGTGAAATCGCGTTAATCGTGTATGGCGTACTGTGGAGATTTGCTGTACGCGTGCGATCAGCTTATACAGATCGCATAATGTTTGCTCTACTTAAAAGCTTCACTGAACAGAGCTTTCCGATATTTTTTTCTTAATTCGCGGTTCATTTTTCTTCTTCTCTTCAGGAAGCTGTAACATGGTTCGGTAAAGGGTACCAGTTTTCTGGACACTCCGCTACTAGTCCGCTAGTGTACCAGTAATAGCGTGAGCCTTTCATCAACCAAACTCAATAAAGTTTCGGACTGGCTGCTACAGGCCGCCATATGTCGTAAGCTTCGCTAATCGATTCGCTTCAAAGCATCGAATTCAGCCAACGATACAAGGGTTTGCTTCAAACAATACGATCTGGCCGTTACTACGAAAAAAAAAACAAAATGGTTGGTTCGGATTTGTAATGAAACAATTAAACACCTCCACCTCATAATATAACTCATTAGTTACGCAATACGCGCGCTTTAAATCATACAGATCGCATATGTTTGCGCAACAGTCACGTGTTCACAACAATGCGCGTTTTTGAAACTTGCACTCTGTAATTGAGACAACTTCGATGGAAGTCATGCAAAATAAACCGTTTCTTGCAAGTGTACTTATTATATTTATTGTATGTTTATTTGAAGCCATTGTAGTATGGCACACGGCGTTAAGTCTTGGTCATGCATTGTGTGTTGCGTTATCCGAAAATGTATGGATTTGGACTGCACGAGATGCAAGAAAAAATGTAATTTAAAGATCTTAACCCATTGATTGGCTTTCTTGGCCAGTTGCCAAACGATTTCCGTTACCCCATAAGTAAAATTTAAATTAAAAAAAGGCAGCTACCCATGAGAGAAAACCGTGCCGCTCCTTTTTGCCCCTTCAGATATCCGGAATGCTTTGTTTAAAAATTAAACCAAATTAAAGATTATTATCCCTTTTTCTCTAATTCTTCAACTTCGTGGATGACAGTCGGACGGGCATCTAAGGCGATGTGCGATGGGTTCACCCGACAGAATCACGAGAAAGCTAGGGTTGGATCGGGGATCAATGCGTCAAAGACTAGGTACCTGTTTGCCGGAGGCGTTGATCTAAATATAGTGCGACTGACAACCATTATTTGATCGAATAATCAGTACTTCAGACAATAGCACAAGCAGCGGAATTCGGAGGTGCTTTGTAGAGGAAAATCGTGCCTATTGCAGGTTCCATAAACTTCTAAGATTTACTGAGTTCTATCTTTGGCGGTGTATGCCAACAGGATGTGTGGAGAAGGAGTATGAATGACGAGCTGGTTGAGCCAGTTAAGTGAGGCAGACATCCTTACGATGACCAACACCGGAAGGATATGATGGTTGGGCCACGTGTTGGGGTTGCCGAACTCATGACCCACCAGGAAATCATTTCAGGTTGAAATGAAAAGTACAAAGATAATAGCCAGCTCGGCTACATAGATAGACATTGGTTGTCTGACTTTGACTTTGACTTTTGACTCCTATCTGTACAAAATTGTTTTGTTGAGTTTGTGGGAAATGATTTTCAGAAAAGATCATTTGATCGCATGGATTCCATTCACAAGGAGGTATTGACTGCCGAAAGGGAATTCGAGGACTCTGGCAAAGATGCGTTTTTTGCTCTGCAGTGCCATAGCAGTGACACTAGGGTTGGTCTGTAAAGATATAAAATGATGATATACATTCATGATTTCGCATTTGAAGACGATAATCGCATCGTTACTATAACAGAAAATGCTACAGAGCTACAGAAAACTTAATGCTGTAGTGCCAAGAAAAAAGGAAGTCCACTAAAGTGATCTGGAAGTACGTTGAACGTATTTTTTACGGTTCGAGTCCAATCATTTGGCAACGAACAACTCATATGAAAGAAGTGACGAACCCGTTCTTGGGAGTAAACAACGAAGCACAAAGCGTGGTAATGATCTATCTATATGCTCTAATCTATAATTGGACAAGCAAATAGGTGACCAGAGCGCAGCTAAAACGTAAAGGATCAAAGCGATGGTCTTATCTCACATAGGGAGGGTGCGCCATAATTGTAGGATGAAACTTATCAATTCACAATATCCCAGAACCAAGAGTAAGGTTGGAGACACTGCTCCATCGCATGCGATTTTAGTGCACTCCGTAAACAGTTTCAAATAATTTTTGAAGCCTTTAAGAATATTTCTGTACTTTAATATATTAGATATTGACATTAAAGCTTCTTTAAAATAAGGTTACAAATTACAAATATGCTCACAAACATGAAATAGACACACATGCGGTGTATTCTGCTGCGTTCTTGGCTGCTTCTAGACTTATTTATATAACGTAGTAGGGTAGTCAGTCCTCACTACGACAGAACTGTCCGGCTGGAATGTGCACATCAGGCCAGTCATGTGAAAACGCAGTCACCTCCATCAGACTGCTCCAAATACATTGCATGACGAATAAGCCCAATTATTACAACGAGCAATACGGCTTTTGCCTTTACTACCGAATAAAAAAGCCCAATTATTCTCAATATACAGTTTTTACCATTCTAGTACGGTAGTCACATAAAAAACAAAAATGTAGAGGACTCCAAGTGAGAGGAACTTCTTGAGGGACCTCTGTGCTCGTTGCAAACAGATCCGAAATGTGATTGTTGAATTTCACGAAATATAAACGATCTATCATAAATTTAATGAACCATTTAGTGTCGAACGCACCCATATGCCTATAAGCCGCTATGTTTCGTCAAGTACTGTGTTCCTTGAAATTCAACTCCAATTCTAAATCAGCTCAAAAGCCATTTTGAAATAACGAAAAGTGGAACTCAAACAACAACCTAAGCATAGTGAAAAATTAATTGACGAAGGTAAAGTAAAAATGGCAGTAAAACAAAGACGGAAAGCCAGGCGATGCAAGCGAGAAGGTCTTCTGCAGCTAAACCCCTTATGTTTCCGAATTGGTCTTGCATTTCTAATTATGAAAAGGACATATAAGTCCTCCCTCTACTAGGCCAGTCAAATTTAATCAGTTAACGCCACACGCCATACAAACTAATTTCACATTTGCTATCCATTCCCTAATTAATGGCTTGTATCGCTAATCATAAACGAAGCAGCTAGGAATGGGCACAGTTTCTCGCTGGAAGGAGGATTTCCATAGCATAGCCCCAAAGGTCCCCATGCCGCGTCCACTTCTCCGTGGACGCCGGGTTTTTATGAGCCTAACAGACTCTCTTATTCGCCTGCTATGATTCGCTCGACGTGCTGGACGAAGAAAATGATGTGATCAATCCACGCCACGTCGATCCGTTCGCGATGGCTAATGGGTTCGCTTGATTACGCGATAAAGAGGGCTTCATCGCCATCATCACCCCATCGGTTAGATAGATGGCCGCCATGGTTGGTTGCTTCCCAAATTTTATGTCTTCATTTCCAGGCGGGACGGCGGCATGGCGATAAAGGCAAAGGTTCGCTTGGAATGTTGGTTGTTGTTGGTGTGCTGGCCATTTTCTTGGCACATGCCAATGCGCGTGTGCTATCTCAATACAATTAATTTTTGCTGGTGATTTTCGACAAAGTCCGCAAAGCAAAGGACGGAACGCGCCTGGTAGACTAGTGGCTGCGTAGACATACTGCGGTTCCGGCGTGTGGTTTGTTGCCATGACGATTCGGGATCAATCCAAGTGAGCCTGTTAATGACCGGGCGGTAAGAGAGAAAAGAGAGGGAAACGATTGTTTAATCGACTTGATAGATCAACACTGCTTGTATTAATATTCAATTTTTATTTCGGTTTATAACTTTTCTTCAATAAATGGTGACAAAAGTTTAGAAGAAGTTTCAATTTCACAAGAATATATTTGAAGATAAATTTTACTGATATTTAAAAATAAAAAAGTAGTTAAAGGTAGTAAGCTCTAGGTTCAACAAAACTATTAGCGCGGACCCTGGAATAACAAATTTCATTTGTGACTTACTCGGTAAGCGAAAAACTTGTTATGGGGTAAACGTATTTCGATGTAATGTGTATGAAAAATAAAATAATCGATTCCAGCTCCAAAACTATCAATTAAAGAGTGCATTTAATTTTATATTTCTCAAAATTGACATTTATTATTAATCTCTCGCGCTCATGTGCAAATAGGTCCATAAAAAGCGTTTTTTACTCATATACTAATATACCGCATATTCGCTTACTGCATAAAGGTAAGGCGGATGTACTCCTGATGGTCTTTTTACATTGATTGATTTTAAGTAGCGAAAAGCAATTAAAGTGAGTGAAAAATAAAGCAAGGCTTAGTTGGTACCGATCGGCATCTTCTATCTTCTTTAGCATCAAGAAATCTACACATATTTTTAAAAATATTAATCATATAACTCGTTACATTCTGTTAACCTAGAAGAATGGAAAGAAGTGTTCAAGAAATCTTAAGTTAAATTATGCATATTTAACGCAAGTAAAATAACTCATTAATGAATAATCTAAACATTATGAACCAAATTAGCCTGTATAGAAGTATGCTTCATTCAATACCGGAATTATAATACCCAAAGGGATTGACAGTTTATGCCATTTTGGTTTACTGGATGGGCTTAATATTTCGAGCGAATATGACCACGAGGATCAGTATCGCTTTCGTAATCGATCATTTTTTTTGCATATTACAATTTTGCATATTACAATTTTATTGCACCATGCCTGGAATACAAGTGAAATCTGCGCAAAACAATCAATTTTCGATCTTTAGTCCATGCAGTTGAAATGCATCGATTTTCTTTGCACTTTTTGTGATACGCTTTGACATTCCATTCCATTCCTTTCCACTTTTAAACGCATGAATAGCTTGAACGATTTCTCTTTTTTTGTTTCCCTTTGTAACTCAAACGTATCAAGAAAACACCCAAAAACCAAAGCATGAAATCAACTGCAACTGAGCGGGTTGTTCGTCAAAAAATAAAAAAACGATCGTCAAAAAAATCAAGAACAGACCAAAAAAAAAACTGATCGTAAAAAAAGAACGAACACCGAGAAGGTAAAACTCACCATCAACCATTCTTCGCAGCGTCCTACACCTTCCGTAGAACGTTTACGACCCTCTGAGACCTCGGGAGATCCCATAAAACCCGAGGAACGAGGCTTTATGGAGCAGCCTCGCGAAAGCAACCTCAACCACGGAATCGGGCCAGAGGGGATGGTTTTGTTTTTGTTTTGTTTTAAGCGCTGAAACGAGCTAAAATATATGCAAGTTAAAAAGGAGGACACAAGCAAAAACGGATCTGGAAGATTTTAATTCGACTTCGTTGCAAAAGCGTGTTCTTTCCCCTTTTCTAGGTTGGCTTTTCATACGATCAGTTTGTGTTGTGTTGTGGTCCAGTTGTTCTTTGATAGTAAGCGTTCCGGATAAGGGTTAATCTGTTTGATCGGATTGCTTTTAATTAGTTGGGGGCAGCACATGCCCACCAGCATACGCGGGAGCGATCGCAATATGGTGTAAACTAGGAGACAGCAAAGGTTTGTCCAACTATACAAAGGGAGGCTTTGTTTATGTTTAATCATTTTGTGGGATGCTTTACTCAGTTGTCTCAGTGTTTTTTTTCTAAAATATTTTATTCTATTTTATTTGAAATGGAGTTTTTAGTAAATGGTTGCTTCTTCAGATCTCAGGTAAAGACATAAATTTTGTAGTTGATGTTATTTTGTATTAATTCAACACGACATTGAAGTTCGATTAAGAGTTTTATAACTTTGTAAGCAAATTTGCTTCAATAGTGAAGATATTCAATTTCGATATTAAAAAAAATAAACAAGTTATCATATTTTCTTTTCATATGTTACCATTCTGACTCAAATGATGGATTCATGAGACATTTTTTCGCATTGCGCTGCATCCATTTAGCAGAATCTGTTGATTTGAAAGAAATATAAATTTTCACATAAAATAATCATTAAATTGCAACGTTTTCCTATCTCGTCGGCTATGTCATTGGTTTGTAATGAAAAATATAACGGTCTTTTTTATAGAATGACACATCGAAACTTCTCCTAAAGAGTTGACAACTTAAATATTGTAAATTTTTAAAACAGTGTTAATTTGCCACAACTAATTAACTTGTCAAATTTAAGAAAGTTTTTCGGTTGTTTAATGAAACTGGCTAACAAATAATATCAAATTATATTGAAAGAGATCTTAATAGGGGACTGTTCTCGGATGTAGGTCCTAGAGTGATATGGTAATCGTATAAAATTATCATCAATGTGGTTATATCCTTAAGTTCTTCCAACAGAGGCATGAGCCAACACAGTGGTAACTAACGCTATATAAACTGAGAGATCCAGAATATTAGATGCCCCTCGCTACGATCTGGTGCCTCAAAATGGAAGCAAAATGGAAAGCTATAATACCACGTGCTGGAACGACACAGACTGAATTGTATTGATATGTCCTACTACATCCAGAATAAGGGACCCTTCCATGACTGGGATAGGGATATTTTTTTTTATTTCCACAGTGACGG
>KB671548.1:68401-139633 GCA_000349105.1 Anopheles epiroticus | reverse complement strand
TAATAGATCATTGAACAAATTCAAGCAAGAATCTGCATTTTGACTAAATTGGACCCATACGCGATTTGCGAAATCCTTATTTTATCTTTAATAAGAAAACTTAGCAATATATGAAAAATCTCAAAACAATTTTAGCGGATTACATTTTTAAACATTCTGTAAATCGATCTAGCACCCCCTACGCTTGTTCGCTTTGTTCGTGTAAACCCGACATTGTTGATCCCTGGTGTAAGCGATCGTTGAAGGAAGCAAGTCTACGAAGCAACTATACGGGTTTGGGAAGAATCGTATTAGACCCATAAAAGAAATAATACACACAATCAAAATGGGAGCTAAATCGAACCGTGAGATATAATAAGCCCTGTTTTGCTGTCCAATATCGTTCATATATCATTTTTATCCGTAAATTCGTGTTCTTTGTTCTCTTCTTTCTGTTCCCCTGCTGATACTCAATTTCATTTTATCCTCTCCAATGCCCCATAGTGTTGCTCATTAATCAAAGAATGCTGCTGAGGCTGCTGATCAATGCCTTCCATGTCGATCACTTCGCTGCGTCTGCTTTTTCTGTGCTTCTTTCTCAAGATCACTTTCTGGAAAAGCTTAAAATTGCCCTTGCCAATGGAAGACGGACAGAACGTACTAACAGAAAAAAAGTATTGAAAATGCTCAAAGCAGGAAAGAAGTAAAAATGGGATAATGCTTTGGAATGCTTTTTTCCCACCTATCTTTCTTGGTCTGTTCTGTTTGATCGCATCATTCCAATCAAACGCATCGTTCCGCGCTTCTCACTAGCAGTTGTCTCACCCAATCCATCCTCCCCCCCCCCGCTCGGCGGCCATGCAGGGTGCTGTATCAGCTTCATTGTTTGGTCGCTTCATTTCAGCGCCTAATTTATGGCCGCCCCGTTCTATGAGTGGCAGGGCGTCCGCTTTCGGCTAACGTTTCGATTCGAGAAGCCACGCCACCACGTTGCCTTGACACTGATACGCTTCAACGATGAATGTCTTCTTCGTTTCTCTCCGTCAGCAAGAACACACGGTAGAATGGGCGAAGGGATAATGCTCGGCAAAAAAAGGGAAGACGACAGATAAGACGAGATCGACCGAATGGCAGCAGCAGCTGGGGTTGGGATTGTCCTTAATTGATTCCCGGCTTCCCCTTTGTGATCGGTTTCCCTGCGTCGTTACATCGGCCATTACTGCTATGCTATTTTTCTTGCGCTGCTACGCCATCCACTTCCTTAGACAAAAGAAGAAGGCGTTGCCGTGGCAACGGAAGACGACCATTTGGTTGCGAGGGTTTCGAACGCGCAGCCTGCTGGGCTCTTTGGAGATTGTGTAACGACCAGGGAGCGAACGAAGCAGAGTTTTTGGGTCGCACTTGTGAAGAATTCTGGTCTTACGTAGTGTTCTCAAGTGTTTAATGCGGAGATAAATTTTGGCTTGTAGTATTGTAACCGGAAACAGTTGAATGGAAAATAATAAAAATCAATTGTTTCTTAAGCAATTGATGGAGAATTGGAACAACGAACGAAACGTAAATAAGGTAAAAAACGAGAAAATTACAGGAGGTTTAACCGGCATTTTTAAAATTTAAATTTGTTTAAAAGGAAAACATTCATTATTCAAATATTTGAGACATACATTTTTATACAAAATTTCTTTTTCACTATTGTTTTACTTTTCATCAGTAAAGCGGAAAAACGTACTATTTTGTTGCTAAGATAAATGTTATGTTTCCCCAACAATTGTAACACTGATTAACGAGATGCTGTTGATTTTAACTGTAAAAATAAGTTGTTAGGGTATTTAAACTTGTTTAACCCACTATCTAGGACTTATCATGTAAAATAATAGACAATACAAAATTAAGCTGTACCGAAACACAGTGAAACCTGGAAAAGAGAGAATATCTCAAACTGTTCCACAGATTGCTTTAAACTTGAACGTTTATCCGCGCATCAATTTTGAGGAAAACGGTGGTAAATAAACTTGACTGTGAACATTCGCATGTCACATTCAGCCTTGTTCAGTTTGCAAAGCTCCGTGGACATATAATTTCATATCCTAGTTTGCCTCAAAACGCTTATCTTTAGTCCGACCAGGACTCGAGTACGATTCGATTGCTTAGTACTCCTGTGCTTGGAACCATATAGATAACCTTGAGCGAGTTAAGAGGCTTTCCAAAAGACCAACTTAAGGTAAATAACTCTGTGAGCAAGCTTCAGCATTATGAGCATTAAATGATGCAAAGTTCAAACCTCCTTAATTCTATCGATGTTTCAGAGTGACATTCGCCGATTTTTTCACCACTTTGATTTCTATCCCTCTTCATCCCTTTTTCCATTTGCGTTTATGTTCTGTTCCTTGATTACTTCATATTTATAAGTGCTAACAGATTGTTAGATTTGGTTAGAATAGGCTTTTAGCATATACAGCCTTTGTAACCTTTGTATAACGATCGCTATGCAGAAGGATCTTACCCATGTAATATGTATGACAAGTAGAATAATTAGTTGCAGGCTCGAAAGAACAGCATAATAAATGGCATATAATTCCATTGTTCATTTTAGTTTTGCCTTATTGAGTACGAACATAATTGCTGTTATCAGTGAGTACGTAAATTAAAATCGATTTAATCAATTGTTAATACTATATCTCTAAAATTTGCTACAGGTATGCAAAATCGAGAGAATGTTCATTATTAACAACCTAGTTTTTAACAAACTTGTTTGAAAAACTTGCTAATCTGCCAGGATTGTTCGTTGTGCTAGAATGTTCTTGTTAAAAGGGAAAATTATGCAGCATTTTTTTTTTCGATTGTTTTGCAAATAAATTTGTTAAAAGGCTTACTCGGCTTACTAGAGAGTTCACTGTATAGTGTTTAGTCCTGTTTCGTGGTACTCAACTAAAGCAGATTCCGAGACTCGTGGCATTTAAATATGCCAGATTTTTATATTTAAAGTATAACTGTTTTTTGAAAAATATACCATAATCTTATTGGTAAGTTGGATAGAAGATCAAAAAGGGTTATAACCAGCACTCATTCAAGTTCATTTTTTTCTGTTCCAAAAATTTAAATCACAGTTTCACGCCGAGAAAATATTTTTCTCCTTTCTGAAATTAAAATCATAAGAATTCATGGCACTTTTACAGCACGCAAAAATGCATTTACTGAAACCATAAATCTAGAAGCACGGCTACATGACTATGTTGTATCATTAGCAATAATTGGAGAGCCTTGTTATAAAAACAAAACATGCACGTAAACAGTGTTTTCACATTCCTGCAGCACAGTTTCATCATGGTATTACACACTCACAATTAACCACCTGGAGCGGACCCATCCCTGAGCCGGTGAAAATGATTTGGCGTTCATCATTGGGCTGGATGGATTCTTTCGGATTCTGGGTTCACACATATCGGGCCAATAAAAGCGGGTCAACCTTTACCGAACCAAAGCATCTCGGCAGAACTGCAAGGTTACGACGCTCGCGAAGGAAACGACGCAAATAACGCGTCAAGATCGCGAGCAATTAAGGGTGATCGTTATGTCCGATGGTCGATCGGTGCCGTCCTCCTGCTCTTGTGATGCCATCCCGTAGGGTTGAGACATAAGTCATAAATCCATCGATTGTGTCGTGGATGTTCATGATTTACGACCCTGTCCGAACCGAATGTGAGTTCAGTTCGTTGCGGAATGATTTGCAACGCGATGTCTCTTAACGAGAAGTTCTGTTTTTTAGCCGCCCAAAACGCACACTGCAGTTGGTTGCTCTTCCTCGCTGTATTAAAAACTAAAGAAACTCACACACGGCACCGGGCACGAGGCACCAGGAAAGTCGACTGAAGTGGACTGATAAAGGGCCTCCGTTGCCCGTAACCATCAAGCCACACGCTTGGGGTGGCGAGCATGGCACCAGCCACTAGAAATTGCGCACAAACATGGCGCAAAAATGGGGTGCAATGGCGGCTTTTAATAATCGATCACATGCTGATAGGCCGATCACTGTCCAAATCGTTGCCCGTTGCCCGTGGTTGAAACGAGAGGAAGAGCAGCAACAAAAAGAGGGAAACATCGCAAAGCAACGGATCCCAACACAATGTAAGGCTGATAAGTTCTGATAAGCAGACTTTCCCGGACTGGGGCCATCTTCGCTACGTCGGACGTGTAGGGCTGTTCGAGTGTAGTGTGAGCGCTGAGGGTCGTATGGGCGGATCGATTGAGACGACTACCGAGTGCAAAAGTGACCAACGGAAGGTTCGTGCGTATAGCGTTAGAACGCATTCCCAATCCGGCTCTAGTAGTGCTTTGTGCAACGTTTCAGCTTGTTTTGTTCGTCTTTACACACTTGAACAACACACTGGTAGCTAGCAGCCGCCCTGTTCAGATGAGTTCGCGGCCAAACAGGCCAGCAAACCGCAATGAGTTGGTAATTTTTAATCCAAATAATGATTAGCGCCAATCAGGAAAGGACTGGGACTTTAAATCATCATCAACGTGCGGTTATGGCATCGTGTAAGCCATTTCGCTAGCCGGATGAAATCGATTTATTGCCCAATGCAAGCAATTAATTGGCACGAGCTGTATACTGGCGCAAATCTGTGTACTTTTATAGTGTAAACAGATCGTAAAGATAGAGATAGAGGTAGAGAAGCACTCTGAAAAATCCGATGAGTTTGGTTAGTTTAGCAAAAGAAAAAAAAAAAAAACACATGCGCACATGTGATTTGAAGGTTGAGTTATTGTTTGAGGTGCTGAAAATAGCAGAAAGACTTGTCGGGGATTTCAATTTATTAAACAGTATTGTTGAAGGTATTTGAAAGACATTCACGCAAGAGAGATTCAATAAAGACACAAATTGTGGAAAATGTTATTTTACGCATGAAGTAAAATATTTAGTAAGTGTGAATGATGATCACTGTGCAAATTTGAACTGATTGCTAAATGTGATAAAAGTGTTATGAAGTGTGCATCTTAACTACTCGCCACGAGTTCAATTCTTCTAAAATACAACATGGTCATATGCTATGAAAAATTTAATAATTATCAGTTTTGTTTATCTCTGAATTTATTGTCAGCATAACTTCAAGCTTTCATGAGCTTTAAGTCTTAGCTAAATTCACTACATAACTACTTTCATCTTACTATATTCACTTATTACATTTTAATTACTTCTGAACCATAGAGCATAATGCTTTTCAGTTGGCTTTTTTTCCTTTTTTCCTTACGAAAAACTATTTCCACCGTCGTTTACTTCCTGTCAAAATGAAACATTTTAGTTTTACTATTAAAGAAACATTTTATACCTTAATACACTTGGTTTCTGTACCAGGTAGATGTTCCACACAAAGCAATGCTTTTTAAATGGACCTTTCCAAGCACATTTTGAGTAGTTGATTGAAATAAAATTAAATTTAATAAATTGTTTCTGTACGAGCAATAGCCATATTCTCGAATAAATTTATCAAATGAGTAAATAAATGATACAAGGACTGGCGATACATATAGCGATGATGATAAAGCGTTGTAAAACAGCTAAATGAATAAAATCTAAGTAATCCAAAACCTTAACTTGAAATAGAAGAAGACGAAACATGAAATAAAAAATTTAATAAATCCAACACATTTCCACCTGTTGGTTATTTCAGTTTCAGAAAACCAACATTTCTATAGTTTCCCTTTCTTCGGCATGAAATTACGAAACATGTGCCGAGAATGGTTTGTAATTAACTCATCCAAGTCCCTGAACGACTAAACTACACTCAGCATTGACTGTGTTTGATAAATTGGAACATTTTCCATTCGAAGGCTTGGGAGATGATCTGCGTACATTAACTTGAAATTGTTTCTACGCCAGTTAACCATCAGTTCACCGTAGCATTAAAGTCGCTGCCAAACACTCGCAAGGATGGCGCTTCTGGAGGAATCTTTATGCAAAACATCTTTAAGTATCAAATTTCATTGACAAACTAGTCCGGTCACGGATTTTAGGATGCGTGGCACGATTCCTTCTCCTCTCCAGGATATTCTGCTTTCTGTGTACGTAAATAGTACGCGCATAATGCGATGGAGAAAGAGAGAGATAGAGATAGAAAGATAGAGGGAAGTATACACAGAACTCACCCTCAAGTGGCGTGCCTCGAGCCGTCGTTATTTATTCGATTTTTGGCATTCGACAAGTTCACAGTTCATTCCGTTCCTACGTTTCCCTCCGGTTCTCGGGTTCGGCGGGCTCACCCGTCACACCGCCCGTTTTCCCCGGTGGCCAATAAAGGCGAACAGCCCTCGGGAGGATTGGCTTGACGTACGGACGGACGGAAAACAGCGGTATTGGTCTGGTCTGGACGCGGTTGCGTCTAGGTCGCGTTCGTGGCAAGACGGGAAGAAAAGTTGAATCATGTTTGTGTGCCACTTTTTGGGTAAAAATTGGCTAGTTTGCCAAACCGAACGAACAAACTTCCGAAAACTCGAAACCAAAGTGTGTTTGTTGATGACGGTCCAGTTGTATGCTGGAAAACTGCTTTGCTGGCATGGCTTACTTTGACTATCGACTGTTTGGAAGCTTAAACATAATCACACAGAAATCGATGGTTGCTGGGTTTTGCTTCGTTTCTTTAGCAAACTGTAAATGTAAATGGGAGAAACGTTTTTTTGTGGAGTTTTTCGTTGTTGTTTGGCCTGGTTAAATTAAATGTAAAGATGGAAACATAGAAAGAAGGAGGAAATGAAAAGGCTGAAAAAGAACCAGTTTTTGTGTAGTTTCTGTTTGAATTTTTTGCTGTTTGATTAAACTTGATTGGCGTAAACTTCTTACCATAGGTATGACTGATTTACTAACAGAGTAGGAAACGGATTTGGATAAGCAGATTTTATAGCACTGCCTTAAGTACGAGATTAAGACGTTCTGTTTTTCTACTCGTTTGTAACCCAAATTTGCTGGAGCTGTTCTAAGATTCTGCGGAACGGGTGGGATCTTGAGACTAGTGAGCAGGATACACGGTTTGGGGTGTAGTAATCTTTCGAACATCCGGTTGGGTTGTTATGATGTGGTCTACAGATAATCTGATTCATCCGGTGGAGGAAGTGGTAATATCCTCGATCGATCTGTAGGGCAGATTATCTTCGGAAGAAAATAAGACAGTGCTACAGTAACTCTGATACATACCACGTTCAACTGTGTTTTTTAAAGAATTACTTTAGTTAGTTTAAACCCCTTAAAGTGTACGTAATATCTTGCACCAATTTTGTTAATTTTATAGAGGATGATAATTAAGTTTTTATCTTCAATAGTCACCAAACAAAACGATAAAAATAAAAAAAATACTAAATTAATAATGCTATATGAAAACATGAGCCAAAAAACTCAAGCTCTACAGTTTTAAATATAAATATTTTGTTTGCATAAATGCTTGTGCTACCTACTATTACTTGTATGTACTTCTTGTAATGTACTACCTACTATTACTTGTAATTTTAAAAGCTCATTTTTGGCAAATACTTTTAGCGTGTTGGGTTAACATGTTTAAAATAAGCCTTTTTTTTTTTTTAAAATGAAGATTTGAAATATTTCAGAAATTCTTCAAAACAAAAATATGTAACTAATTTTAAAAGATTCATTTTGTTATCTTCGATATCTTTTATCTAAATCTTTTTCTTTTGTTCAAAACTGTGTCAAAAGCAGACCAAATCATTGTTGTTATTTGTACAGTTTAATCGGTTAATTAGTTTGATCGAAAACAAACCATTTGATGAGGCATAATCATTTTCATTTCTTTGAAAGATAATTATAGAACAAAACCTGTGCTGCAATTTTTGTCGTCTTTATTCACTGCACTAATTAAAATTATCTTCAATAATTTAGCATATTACTTTATCCGTTTCGATCTATTTCAGATTTTCGAACACTTGAAATCTGGTTTATTTTTGTAATTAATAGGCTTGTTTCCTTTTATGAATATGTTTTCCTATTGCTTCTAAGGGATACAATTCTTTACATTTCTTCTTTTGATTTTGTTCTTCTTCTAATGAGCTCATCACTTAACATTTTAGATAGTGTTTTATATCTTTTTCGATCGATCAATAAAGCCCATCAACTTTACCTCAAATGTAAAATATTCCCAAGCATCGAAACTACTTTTTAAAGCAAAACATTACAAAATGCATAATTTAATCTCATTCCAGCTTTTGGATACATCAAAAGTACTGACAGGTTAGCTCACATTTCGTTGCTATTTTTTCTTTTATCTTAAGCTAAAACAAACACTTTGAAATCCAGTTGAACCATGATTCCTTTTTTGAAACAAGCGTTTTTCGTCATTTGGATGAGATTTTCAAGATTTTCTTGATTGAAACAAGATTTTTCGTCGAAAGTAAAAGGTTGTATTAAACCCGAATAGCGAGATTATGTTTTTTCATTATTGTGTCTCTGTAATGGATTGAAGTCGTTATAAGAGAACTCACAGTACATTTGCAGATATTGTTCCTCTGGTTATGTTAAACAGCATTGAAAAACAAAATGTCCACTGTTCGTTCCATTTCGACACCATTTTTGACACCCCGTACCCTCTTGTCTTCTTGTGGAATTTCGAATGCAGTGTGACCATACCGTGCAGTGTCCATCATGCTTCCGTGCGCTTATTGTGCAATCATACCCACAAAAAAAGAAACTTAATAAAAAAGAAAAACAAAATGTCTCTACTGTGAAGGTTTTTTCGCTAGTTTTGCTCACCGCGTTTTCTCTGCATCGCCTACCACTGGACCTGGGTACACTCAATGCCACTGCCCTATTGGACATCTGCTTTGTGCGACTACGATTTTCCTACACTACACTACCACGGTCGTGGGGTAAATCCAAAAAGAGCATACACACACACACACCCCGACACCGTGCAATTACCGTGGGAACTATGCGGAATGCGCACCAATTAATTCTCACCGGTGTGTGAACCTATTAGCACCTTCCACGGTTTGGTTCGCGGTGCAGCCAAAAGCCGTCCATTGGGCACAACTGGAGCAGACACATAGAGGGAGGGAGGGTACAAAGAGGGGGAAAACGACTCACCCACAAGCTAGCCTCCTTTTGGGCGCACTGGCTCAGTCCTTCAGCACGGTTAAGATTAAAGACGCTCGGCACGGGTCACAGAAAGATCACGAAAAGTGGATGGAAGACGGGGGAAAACTAATATCTCCTCGCAACAAAATGGCCGCCACTTATCTCTATCTCGCTCTTTCAGAAGCAAGTCATCGCCTACTGCTGCTTGAGAAGGTTTTTGGAAATTGGAAACTTTCACCGCCAAGATGAATGGAGACGACGGCTCCCCGAAGGCCACGGTGCAGCTAATCGGTAAAGGCCAAGGTAGCCCTTCTTTGACGTCCATCTTGAGGAGGAAGAGGAGGCGGAGAAGGAGGAGGTGGGAAAGGATGAAGGGAATTAAATACCAAGCCAACCAGTGCAAGGCGGTATGGAATAAAACAACAATGCATGGAATAAAACAACAACGACGGTGTTTGCTTTTCTTACTACGGAATCTATACTTTATTGAGTTGCATCGTGAGTCGCTACTGTCCATTAAAGAGTTTGCGGTGTCTGTGTGTGTGTGTTTGTGTTTACAATTTTGTTTGTATTTCACCATTATAATATTTAGCTATACGCTCGCGATGCTGCTTTTTGCTTATAGTTAATCGCTAACTCCTTCGCTTATATCCTCTCTCTCTCTAACTCTACTTCTCGTTCTGCTTTCACAAATGCAGCAGTATCTCTTAGAGATGAATCTCAAAAAAAAGTGTAGTTAAACATAAGTATTTAAAGGTAGTGGTAAAGGCGCAGAAGGTGAAACTGGAAGCATCACACTTCCCATCGCGTCCCTGCCTTCCCACCTTCCAACGTCGCTATTACCACGCACCATCGACAACTAAGGCATCCCCAGCTTTACAACTAATAACATACACATCAAGCTTTCCGATCTGTTTCATTCGCCTACATACGATGGCTCTTACGTTACATACATTACACAGCGTTCGTCGCTTCACTAGCAACCCCCGTAAGCCATTAGCTAGCTTCTTTCCCATTCGCCCCCACGGTTTACGGTTTGTTTGTGTTGCGATAATATAATAATAATAATTATAATAAGATTAATAATACTCCAAAAGCGAAAATACTACAAAACAAGGCGCTTTCTAACCCGCTGGTCTATTAGAAAAAGCTTGCCAAACAATTTCCTGTTCGTCAAACAAAATCATTTGTTCGCCGAATATTGTAGCACCTCTTGTTTCGTCACCTTGGTATCGACCCTCACGCCCAATTGCCAAACAGCAAATAGAAAAAAAAGAATAACAACATATAAATTGGCAAAGAGGTGAATCGTTTTAATATTCAACGGAAATTTAGCCTCGAATCATCTGGCGTCAATAACATAGAAAATGTCAAAATTGACAGTTCTGAATTTGTTCTGACAAAGCGTTAAATTTGTTTGACCACTTTTGCTGTTGCTTGGCAAACAATTCCCTAGACCAACGGGTAACGGTTTCGCTGGCCCACTTTTCCGAACCAAACACGACCGAAAACAGGGATTCCTACCGTTTGCTACTACTGCGGCTGCTTGTAGTGATTTTTTGCTTCTATCATTATTCTGCTAGATTAAGAGCTAAAATTATATAGTTCTTGTTTGTTTTTATACATTGCACATGAATTTAATGTTTAATAGTTTGTGGGCCGCTGTTATATATCTCTCTCTCTCTCTCTCAAAATCCTCGAATTTGCTGTTTCGCGTTGGACCTCAAGAACCAAGAAGGTTGTGTTAGGCTGTGCGAACTTACATGCTCGTTTCACACAAAACGCTGCTTATGACCGTCTCTTACGATACCCACAGGTGAAACATGCACACACAGAGAACAAGCTTGTAGAGGTACAAGTTGTGCAGGAAATTCTACTGCTGTGTGATTTCTCCACCTTTTTACAGCATCTTCAGTTCCGTTCCACTTCTTCCGTCCGTCTTTCTGACAAGAGTGGTAACCATCATCGAAGGTCACTCCCTCCGGTTGCTTGGTGGCATTTCGCGAAGGCTGTTGGGTGGCAGCGACTATAAACAACAAAACCGACATGTACGAAGGGTACCGGTGCGTTCGTTGGCGGACCCAGCTCAACCACATCACATTATGCTGAGCGAGGTCGGAGGCACCTGTGAGGCGGCCGCCGCTGCCACCGCCGCCTGATGCTGTGAGGTCGGCACCCCGAGATGGGCGTGCAGGGCCGGATGGTGATGGCCGGGATGGTGATGGTGCAGACCCATCGACCCCATGCCCATGCTCATCGCGCTCATCTGGTGCAGGTGCGAAAGGTGTAGCGAAGGTTCGAGCTTCGGCTTCGTGTCCACCAGCAGACTCGACACGGACTGGGCGCCGTGCACGTTGTGGGCCTGCGAGTGGGCCGCCACCAGGGACTGGGCGCCGAGGCCACCGACCACACCGGCCGTGCCCGTTTCGGCCTTCTTCTTCTGCTTGCGGTCCTTAGCGCGGCGGTTCTGGAACCAGATCTTCACCTGCCGCTCGGACAGCTGCAGGTTCTGGGCGAGCTCGGCCTTCCGGCGGATCGTGATGTAGCGCGTGTAGTGGAACTCCTTCTCCAGCTCGAGCCGCTGCTGGTCCGTGTACACCACCCGGTACTTGTCTTTCGTGCGTGTCTTCCCTGTTTCGATTGGAAGAAGAGAGAAAAAATAGAACACAACAAAAAAAATTAGAACAGTTGTAAAAGATAGCAGAAAAAAGGGCAGCAAGGCACAGGTTTTGTTGTTTCGTGAGGCAGCAGAATGAGTGCGGGTGTTCCGTTATAGCTTCTTATCGCGATCCCTTTCACCCCGCTGGGCGGTGGCGCAATCGGTACGCTGCGGCACCGGGCGTCGGAATGTGTCAATAAGCAATTGCTAATGACAACTCATTTTCGTGTTAACAAGCGTGTTATGGCTTCAGGCCGGTTATGGTTTGAGGTACAGACAAGCAGATACGTATGCACACGCGCGTTTCCAGTTCCCGCGTTTCCGTACGTGAGTCAATATTTGACTACACCATCGTTTGAAAAAACGGGACACACATAAAACGCCATGCACATAGGCAACCGGGGGGAGGTGGGTTGTGGTGTGATCTATTCGCGCCGTCCGTCCCCGCCGGGGTACGGCAAACCCAAAACCAAAAAAAGAACGAACGGCCCCTTCATGATAAGCCGTTGTTTGCTTCTCCCCGATGGGAGACCGGGAAAGATTAGGGATCTCTGCAGGGGTAGGGCACGGAGTGACGCGTGATCGCGCATTTATCCCGCAGTCGTACCACAGCCGATCTTATCACCATCTTTCGTCTGAGATAGGTGTTTTGAACGTTGTTGTAGTCGCTTTGCGGCGAAGTAAACATTGCCACAGTTTCGTAGAATGAGAAGAAGGACGACGGTTGGTGTGTTGGTGATCTCGCCTGCTCGAAAGGTTGGCTAGGTAGACTGTGGCTGTCAAAATAAAACGTTGTGACGTGGATTTTGCGCCTACTTTGCTGGCACACTGCTCCACGTGATCAATCGCTTTCTATCAATCTCGCACATTGGATTGTTTGAAGCATCTCCAAAAAACTGAGATTTAGCTGCAGTGAGCGGCGTTCTAAGGTCATGCTCTACAATTTGACGAAAATTTCATTCAAAGTAACGATTTTCGGTATTGCAGATGCTACGAAACTATTAAACCATGTGGAAGTACAGATCATACAGAATTTGGCAGTGTTGTAGAGAAACAAAGTTGGATGGCAATTCCAAAACATGTCGATGCCGTTTGTCACATACGACAGATTCTAGACCAAAGCCTAACGAGTCACGAGAGTGAAAAAGGTGCTCCAAAAAAAGAAATTTCTTGAAGTTGCAACGTCGTCCACGTGTTGGTCCACATGTCCACAGAAAAAAAACACGTAACGTTCACCAAGACGCATTGCCTTGCGGGTGACAAGACGCGTAGACAGACAGATAAGTTCTCCCGGTCTCCCCCTCCCCTCTTCATCCACGTCTCTTATCCAGTCCCGGTATCGGTATCTTCATTATCGTGGCGTTGTTTTTTTTTAATATGGCTGACATAAAGATAACCCGTGTGACTTCGCTGAGACCTCGGTACTGGTTTCGTTTAATTGCTCGTTCCTATCTGACAGATTGCCGCGGAACGGAACATTGAGCATTACGGGCAAAAGCAACAAAAAACCTTTTGAAAAAAAAAACACACACACACACACAACCAAACGGAAACGAACGCACGTAACCGGGTCTAGGTTGGCAAGGTGATTGTTACCCGACGGGCACAAAAATTCCGATTACTAATCGTACCGGATGTTCAGTGCGCCCTCGCGCAACTCGCTGTTTTAATGCTTTTTGCTAAGGTCAGTACATTTTTCCTAGAAAGCTTCTGCTCCTACAGACATTACAAGTTTCGAACAACACGTATTGAATATTGCTTCGGGCGATGCAACCCTGGTCATTGCTGCATCTATAATGGCAAAATTCGTTCCACAACGTCCCGGCTAGCGATATGTTTTCATTTATTTATCGCTCCTAAAAAAGCTGCTAAATTCGTACCGCCCAGCACCGGTACCGGCAACATTAGAAAGACACACTTCAAAGCGAACACCGTCTACCCAGCCTAATCCGTGATAACGTAAAATAACCCTTTCATCGGTGACCTCAAAGTGATTCCCCAGGGCGGTGTCTGTGGCGTTTGGCGTTTGTTTCTTGCGCCCTTTCCCTCTGGCCGGCAGAGGTTCTTCCTTTCTCAAATGTTGATGTAATTGATCATTGACAACTTAAGCCGCTTCACCGTTACGTTTTCTACCCAAAAAAAGGCAGCTTAGGTGTCGTAACGGCGGAATTGCAACTGCAATGGCCGTTCTCTCTCTCTCTTTACCAGTAATTGCTATTTTATAGCCCGTCCCGTCACTCTGTTCGGAGTGTTCGAGGTGATGGAAGCAGTTTCTAAAAACCCGCTGACCGTAACGAATCATAACGTGAGTCGCAATTGCACCAAGCGGTACTGTTGAGGGCGGTGTGGTGCAATATCGTTGAACAATGGCAGCAGTGTGGTAATGGCAATCTTCTTAAATTGCCGTCCAGTCGCCGGCCAACTCCGCTGCACAAATAAAAGCGACCACGGCTGCACGTGAACTGTGACTGTGATGCGCGAGTCAATCTGTGCCGTTCTCTTTTTGCGCAGATGAGAGGCTAACGCCTTGCTGAAGAAGCTTGACGCAGCGTTATGAGCAAAACCTCAAAAAAGCCTTCTACCCTGGGTACCAACGAAATGTCTGTGACTACTGTGTGTGCCCTGCTTGTGTGTTTTTGAATCTTGATCACGCAGATCAGACACATCAAAGAAAGCAAATGCAAACCACGAAAGCCGGGAGCGAAAATCAAAGCATGCCGCTCGGTCGGTATCGAAAGCCCCATACGAACGAGAGTGATCGATAATATTCGATTGACAAATGGATTATGCCGAATATGCCGCGGTTAATGCCGAACCGACAAAAGCGCCAACCCATAATCCGGAAGGATAACAACCAAATTTACGCTTTACCACGGTGGTACTGTCATCTCTTTGATGTTTCGTGCCAACCATGTTTGTTTATCCAAGCTCACCCAATCCAATCCGCCTCGTCTAGGCAGAAAGCGGGGTAAAACATCAAAGGAAGTCTCGCTGCCCCTGACGTAGGACTCCCCCCAATCCTCTATCAGTCTCGCTCGTCTGTGGTCACAGTGTCTGGGGGGGCTTGCCCTGTGGTCAGAACTTTTCAGTTTTTCGACCGTTATCGAACGATGTCACGGTGTATCCGGTGTAGACATGTGCACATCTTCGTTGGCGAGGAAACGCATAGAGAGAAAAGGTGGGGTAAGGAAGAGGTCTTCTTTATCACAACCTCACCCACCACGCCACCCCACCACCTCCTTCTTGCTTGGTTGGTCGGATTAGGCAAACGACGGATTGGGGTGTGCTGGAAGGGAAGATTTCAGTATCTGCTAGAGGTCTTAGGAGAAAAGTACACTCAAATTTGTATGTGTTCCCCCGTTTCTCGCTTGTCCTCCCTCCCTATCTCTCTCTATAGAGGATTGTGTGCACATGTGTTGGGCACCATGACTTCGAGAGTCGCGAGTGGCCCCACCGACCGTGCGGAATCTCGGCGCATCGTAAATAATTACTCCGTAATCTAGCGGCAATAAAAGCATTAATACTTTTATGATAAATATCAATATAATAATGGATATCAATTTTTATTTTGGGCCATATATAACGGGACAGGGTGGGTTTTGGCCTGTGTGCCTGCACAAAAGGAGCCTGTTCCCTGCCTATACCTGTGCTATTTGCTTTCCTTTATTGGTCCTTGGCCGATTACGGGGCCCGGCTTCCAACATCATTCGCTCGTAGGTGAGCTTTCGCGGGTGGGCAAAAGGAAAGGACCTTTCTCTTTTTTTTTTGCGGTGCTCGAGATTGAGCTGTTTGTCGGGCTCAGTCCTAGGGACGTTCAACACCCACCGGGAAACACGATTCACGATGCAATACATGTGACAATTTAGAGACATGATTTCTTCAAATCATCACCCTCATAACGGTAGCAGAAAGTTGAAATATATTCAACAGGACGTTTTTTTCATCCCACAAAGAGGTAGAGAGAGCAAGGGATAGAACCGCCCGTAGGGATAATGTACGTTGTATCACTTCATTTGTTACGCACTCCCGGGGGAAACATTTGTCAACCTGTGCTCACGCAGCGTCTGTTCGGGGTTTTGCGGCTTGCCAATGCTGTGTGTGCCGCAGGAAGGAAGTTCCGGGTGTTGACAGAACAAGAAGGACACAGAGTATGGACAGAGTCCACCCCCTGGGGTAGGGCCAGCCAGTTCAAGGATACATTCATCATATCACCTTGGATTTGCTTTGGCTTGTCGTGGTGTGTTTTGACCCACAAACCAACACCCCACGGGCACCCTGGTACTGGTAGTATGGAAGATGTGTATATTTGTTTTGCGTTTACTCCCGGGGGTTTTGTCCGGACACTATTGTTGCGTAACAAGCGGCGAGAAGGGCCTTTCGTTTCGTTCCGGTAGATGGGTGCAAGAAAGGAACACATTGTGGAAGCTCAAGGACACGTTTAAAGTTAATGGTTTAGGGTCGGCAGGCAAGCTTGTTACCGGTGGTCCTGAAGATATTGTTTGGTATGGCAGTTGTCATGTTTGAGGTTTGAAGTGATGTGGGGCAGTACGAGTGGGTGGTCTTTTCTTTTTAAATGGTGAAGATTGGAAGACCCATGAAGAAAAAAGTTTTTAGAAAAGCGATTTTTTAACACCAACTAATCTTCTCAGCTAAAGGTAAACTAAATCCAGCTCAACGCACAAACGGATGAAGATACTGAGCTCACTATTTGATAAAACAGCGCTCTAGCATTTGTATTAATGCATGGAATGCTTGGCATTAATGGCTATAAAATGAGAAATCGTGCTAGAGTACCGCCTAAGAGGAAACCGGAATATTTTCCATCTTCCCATATTCCTAATCGCGCTATGAACTTATTTTTCCAATACCCTAATGGCTCCGCTTTCTTCAACAGCCCCACCGTTTCAAGTGCTGCTTAAAGCTGTTTTTATGAATAATAAAAACAAACAATAAACCTTGCGGTAAGACCCCCGTAAAGGTCCAGGACATCTTTCAGGATGGTTGCAGTTTATAAATAAATCCGTCCCGCGACGCCACAATACTTCCCCGCTACACCGCTTACGCTAATCCAGTGCCACTCTCGCCTCTTTCTCAAGAGAGAACATAAACTGTCGCTGGAAACTACCTTCCATATTTTCTTTTAGGCAAACTATCTCACGAAACAATCGTAAAGCAACAACGAGTACGATATACATTCGGTTTTGGGAATGTCGTTTTATCGTGCACCGGCCCGTAAGAACAAGATGGTTCGGCTGCCATGGTAACACGGTGCCATGGAGCATATACGGAAAGACTCGAAACGAAACTATCACCCGTTTATGAAGTTCGTGTGCTTATGTGTGCTGTGTTTATCGAACGTTCCGAAACCGAAACCGGAGGTAAAACGGGCAAGAAGCAACAACAAAAAAAAGAGTCAGTGAGAAACGCCACCAATCCAAGGAGGGAGCCATTTCAGGCGATTGGAAGTGTTTCCACACCGTTGCCACACACCGTTGCTCCCTTGATGTCCCTTTACAGACGTTTAAGGACCAACTATTTATGCCGTCCTAATGTTTACGATCATGGCCGTAGTGTGTGCTGTAAAAGAATAAAATAACCATCACACAGCGGAGAACGTTGCGGACGGAGCGTTATAGGAGTGTATCATGCCCCAAATCTGGTCCTTCTTGGTGGAGGAAAAAGGCGAGAGAAAAAAAAACACAATGATGTGTGCTGCGCCCTGGTCATTCGAGATGCTGGACGACAAATCTATTATCACTGTTATATTGCACTTGGGGGTGGGGAGGTTTTGGGGTTGGGGCAAGTCGTTTGCTTTACGATAATATTAATCGTCGATTGTTGGTGAGGTGGTGAAAATCCTTTTTCTCTTCGAGCTAGAATCTAATGCCCCTAGCATTGGACAGTTGTTTAATTGTGTAAAGCACCAAGCCCCTTTTTGAAGCACTAGTTTAAGATTACCGTTGGTGTAAATTTTTAAAAACAAAACAATACAAATCAAAAACTCAACACAAGCATGTTAAAATGCAAAACCCTGAGCAAACCAATTATCGTTATCGCTTAATTCGATGTCTCCTACTCCTAAGTTAGGGGAAAAAGCTCATCAGCCGTTTTAGAAAACGCCCAGCCCATTCAGTTTCGGTTAATTTTCACAATTTTCCCCTTGGGACCATTTTCCATCCGGTGACAATCTCGCGGCTCGGTTACAGAATGCGCAAAAAAAAAAACAGGGAAGAAAATCCACCACAGATGACAGATGAAGCCGGTTGAGTCGTTTGTCACATGGGCTCTTCACAGCCTGCTCAGCATTCTACAGCGTAATGAAATGATGCTTTGTCTGAGCATGTCATGGGCTGCTATGTTAACACGATCTGCCTTTACAGGGATGCTTCTTTTTTATGCTACACAACATACAATTTACATACGCTCTGCCGGCAATGCCCTTTTGCGTGCCGTACCCAAGCCATTGGAGGCAGCGGGCATTTTAGCTGGGCTGTGTGAAGGACATGCTAGGCCCAGGTACGAATGGCCGTTCACTCGCACCTTGGTGTGGGAAAGGCCCGCAATTGCAAAAACAAGCGGACCTCTTTCGAGGACGTCTGTGCCCGGAAGCGAACCTTTTCGCTATGCCACCCATTTGCTCGGCCCGACTGTCGGCACCGTACGTCTGGAAACGATGGTTCAATTATGTTGTAAAATATCCACCCTCCGGGTGAGGGAGAGGTGATCGAGTATCGAAGACTGTATGCACTTCAAGTCGGAGCGGTCCTCACGTCTCTGTTCTTTGGATGCAAGAAGATGCAAATGCAGAGATGCCCAACGCTGCTAGGGACCAATGTTTATTTAGGATCTTCAGCGCAACGAAACAGTTTGTCTGATAGTGAGGGCTTTTTTATTGGACCATCTCGGGGAAGGCGTCTTTGTTTTTAAGGGGTTTTTTTGTTGCTGCTTTGTTGCAGAAAAATGTGAAGAAACCTTTTCCTTCTGTCGGGACTTTTGGAGTACCAACATGTTTCGCTGCACAGATATCGGAACATCCTGTTTGTTGCTAACCCAAATACCTTACTTCAAACAGCATGCTCTTACTCAGCTATCGAAAAAAAAGCACCACTAGATGTTGCGCTTCCCTGTTGGCCTACGATTAGCTGTGGATCACAAACGGCCTTTTTTGATTGATAACTCCGGAGCAAGCGGATACAGACCTCAGGATCCTGCTACCGAGCGAACCCCCGTATGGGGAAAGAATTTAGGTGGGATTGTGAAAAATCGATTAATCAAACCCCTCCCGAACCCTGTCAATATGATAACACCCTTTCATCACCCACCCGAAAAAGCAGGCGGACAAACAGTCTCCTCGGTTCGCTCCACATCGATCGATCGTGTGTTGCCTATCCTAAGGGGGGCCATGATAACAACGCTGCACGGGAAGTGCGCTGCTGAAGGTAAAAATGTTATTAAATACGTCACTGTACACGCGTATAGTTTCGCGGGTTCACGCGCCAACACGAAACATATCGAACGCAAAGGCACGCAAAGCCTGTCGGAAAGATGAGTGTGTGGGGTTTCGGGAGAAGAGCGAACGAGAGATTAATCATCGAATTCGCTGCCAACCGTATGGAGGCCAACGAATTGTACAAAATGGCCGTCCACGGTGTGTGTGCGTGTGTGTGTGTGCACGGGCGAGAGATTGTTTGATCGATTATTGCGCAGTGGCGAGACTTTAGCAGCAGATTAGAGTGAAATGAGAACATGCTGCAGCTGATTTGGAGTGTCGTTTTGCGGCCAATTGCGTAAGCAGTCTTTTGCGTGTGTGTGTGTGTATGGCTTTGTCCCCAGTTCCTCCTTTTTCTGCGGGAAATTCCCACCTTTATGCGAGATGAGAAACAAAAGTCAGCGTCGATAAGATTACGATTTTGGGCGAAGTGGGAAGGTTAGCATTAGGATTTTTTTTGCACACATTGTAAGGAGGAAAGGAATGCAGACCATCTCTCCCAATGGCTTCATTCTCAGGATGTATCGCTTCGATGATTTACAGCACCATCATCAACATCAGCAACATCATCATCAGCGCCACTCGTTGCCCCATAAGCTATTGGCAAATGGTACATAATTCAGTGCTGTTGATATACGATATGCAACGTGATATACGATCATTGATTCTTCACACAAACACACACGATCAAGCAAATCAAACAGCAGGAACGAAAGAAAAAAACAGCCCCAACAAACAGTTCCGTTAAACTCCACTTTCTTGTGCTCCCGAAAAATGCGACGATTGAATCGAGCCGTTGTCGAGAAAAAGAGTTTGAGAATAAACAGAAATTTTGATATATTGTAGCGTTACCTGTGCACAACTCGTTATGCCTACGCGTGTGTGAGTGTGTTGAAGAGGGTGGTTGGTTGGGTGGGGAGTGGTGGGAAGGTTTTTAGCGGAGATGACCGTTCTGGCACACAATTCGGACTGGAGAAGGGCAACAAAAGAGCAACTAAACCGGCCGCGCGCGCTCAAACGGTCCAACCGGCTGACCGAATACTTACATTTTCCTGCAAAAATGCAAAAAACGGGTCGAGAGAAGAAGAAGAAGGAGAAGAAGAAGAAGAGAAAAAACATAATTAGCAACTCTTTTTGGTGATCTTTTCGGCAGAGATGTGATGTGCAAAAAAAAAATAAAAACAAGGGTTTGTTACTTTAAAACCGGTAAGTTATCACACTGGCAAAAGGTGAGCTGTGTATTTTACTAAATTTTACCAAAGTGAGTGATTGTTTTTATTTACTTCCAACCCAACATTAACACGCACAAAATTGTAGAAAGTAGTAGCGAGAAAGGGAAGTCTGTTTCTTGCTATCAAGGTTTTAAATATTTTTACAAACAGAAAAAGGTGTGGCAGGGAAATTTAAAGAGCGAAAGAGAAAGAGTGCAGAGGTGAAAACGTGAGGAAGCAGTTAATTTTACATTTACAAAAAGAGATACTCTGAAAATAAAGTCCTCACTGGAATATGATTTTTTAATAGAAGTAATGTTAGCATGTGTGCAATTTTGGATTGAGGAAAGTACACTCACACTTCAAGTCACACGCACACACACACGCAAACACACAAATGCACACTCGTGTTTAAACTAAAATGAAGCTTTTTTGCATTATAATACACTTCATTTAAAGGCTAATACAAAACCAAGCATGAGTTGGGAATTTGGTCCTTTAGCTTTCAACGTGTTTTTTTTCCTCATATTTACAAATTAATCTGATTGACTAAATATGCAGGGAACATGCTATTTCGGGTTGCATTAAGTACGTTTTTTCCCTTTGATTCTTCCCCTTCCCGTGTGCCAAGACGCATAAAAGTCAAAGCTTCACTCAGCCAAAGTTGCTTTACGCTTCCATGGCTTTTCAGCGGTAGAAAAACCAACCAGCCAACACATAGCAACGGCAATAGAAGGAAACCCCTTAACACACACCACCGAGTATCTAGTAGCACGTTTTAATGGGTTGCTTTGATTTGATTTGGTTTCAGCTGCGGTTTGAATTTGTGTGCTCTTTCCCGTTGGTTGGCCGGCTCGATTCACTCGGTTTGGTGTGTACGGTCGTCGGAGCGGCTTGACGTGATGTCAGGACGGTTCAAGTCTTTCCCCGTCCCACAGTCTTGGGGCAAATAGGGGCGAACCGTCGACGACGACCACGAACGAACGATGCTGCCATAAATATTAAATGCCATAAAAATATACATAAAGCGAATAAATTAATAGCGGAGTGTTCGGTGGTAGGTAAGGTTTGGTGCGGTGAGGGACTGCCTTAATTTTCTGAGCATCTGAGTCAGTTTAGTTTTTGCTTCCTTCACTTCACTCGCTGTGCCCGCTGTCTTTACGCGGCGGATGACGTTAAGTCGCTTTTGGCTTCTACCAAACGAAGCGTTCAGGGTCGTTGCGGACAGAGGAAGCGGCTGACGCTGAATTCCTAATTAATATTCAAACGCTATGCCATTGTGTGGTGTTCTGTCTTGCTCTAGAAACACCAAACACCCAACCGAAAACCACTATTGTTTTCGCTTTACCAGTTCCGACTCCATTTCGGGTGCGGACCAACGAACAGCACAAAATGGAGTACAGTTTAGGCATACCATGGTGGGTTTCGACGCGTTGGCCCGATATGCCTCGGTAGAGCCCTACATCAAGCGTAAAAGAACGATTCTCGGAAGCAGAAATGCAACAACAAACGGTTGTTGTAGGCATGCAAAGGGTCGAAATTGTATCGCATGCGAGAAAATCAAAACACAAAACAGTCGAAAATGAAGGAAATGTTTGAAATTGGATTTTAAGTTCATACCGCCAGTTTCCACCGGAGCGAAGTCTTGCAGGGATGGTGCTGAGCAGATGTTGATAAGGCCTCCTGGGGTTAGGACGTGTGTGGGTGTGAGTGCGTGCGAGTATGTGTATGTGTGGGGGGGGGAGATTATAATCCACGATAATAGCGAGAAATAGAGATCAGAGAAAAAACAATTGGACACTTGTTAGGTAAGGCTGAATTCGGTAACAAGATAGAAATGAAGGTTTGTAAAAATATTTAAAAAAAAACTTTCAACACAAAAAAGTAACAAAACCACGTGCATACTATATGTTAAAAGAACAAACATTCTCTGCATGCCGATCCAACAACATAACGAACTAGAGCAAAACTCCCGATGGATGAGTGGAAAAGCATTCTAGCAACATGCATCAATTCTCTCCCTTTTGAAGAAAGCCGTTTTGAATGGCAAAAGTGGCGAACGAAATTGGACGCTAATCGCGGCTTAAAGAAGCACGGCTACCGCGCACCGCTAGGAACCTAATGGAAACAAACGAAATGGACCCATTTCCGGGGGTGCTAATGGAAAGCGCAACCAAACCTGCTCCAGCCCGTCGGTCTTCTTATGCACAGAAAAAAAAGTTTCGGGCGTTACGGACCAGACCAGCCTGTTAATGGTTTCGAAACGTTCTCGGAAGGAAGCAAAAAGGAAGCGGCATGAGGACGAACTTGATGGCAGCTGTCAGAAAGTTGTGAAGCAAGGGAAGATCGAAAGCGATAAAGGCGACGGCGATGGTCGCCATGGAAACGCCAAGTGGTTTTTGTTTCCTCTAGCATTCTAGGGTGCGTTGGGCTGGACCTATCAAGGAGACGTCCTGGAGCGTGGATCCTTTTCACACAAACAACCATTTTGCTTTCACGCACACTGAAACTGACAAACCATTCAATCGATAAAGCACGAAAAACTGTATCATTGGTTAAAAATACAGTTCAACAGGACTTTGTTCGTTATGCGTACAGCAAATGTTTGGCAACAATGCGTAAAACCGTAACACAATGGTTTGAACGTGCTGAATGTGCGAAGCGTTCCAGCCAGCACCATATTTCTACCACTCATCGGCTTTCGGGGGAGAAACAGATCACGCAGCCTAGCACATAAATCAATCCATTTATGTTTCCTTTCCCTACTTGAAGGACAGTCTCGTTTGCGTTCTTGATTTTTAATGTTCTCCAATTTGATGGCTTTTCCCCCCAGTCGCCCCACGTTGTTCTCTCGTTGCCATCGAGTGTTCCGGTTTTCAGAACCGATCCGGGCTGTGTTGCGTTACCATGGTGACCACAAGTCACAAGGGTTTTAATGGAATGTTTTGGGTTATAAATTGTCGTCGTCGTTGTCGTCGTCGTTGAAGTGAAAACGCTCTCTGCGAAGAAATCTGACGATGTTTGACGGTTCATAAAAGAGGCTGTATTTTCGAAAGGGAAAAGGGAGGGGGGCGGGTAGTGAAATCGTAAAAAAGGGAAGCATAACTGGCTGGCCCTACGATGGGCGTACGCATGGCTCTGCATGGTAAGCAAAAGACCCCCCACATGACATGCGCAAAACGATAAAAACAGATGCAAACGTAAGAGGTTGTATCGCCCGAAGGTACAAAAGCAAAGAATTTGCAGCATAAAAGAGACAAAACAGAAAATGGGGAACATTGGCGGAGATTTACATGCTTTCTTGCGCGTAGTTTCACACATATCTTTCCGGAGCTAGTAGAACGGAAGAGTACGGAAGAAAAGAGGCAACAGGAAAATAAAATGTACAACAGAACATACTCATTTATAGGCAGAAATAATAGTACAGTAAAACCTCACTAGTTGGGTTGTTGCATAGATGGTACTTTAACTTAAAGACATTACAATAAACAGGTCGAAGAAACGGGCACATTTGCTCACAAACCGTGTGAATGGTTTTCTTCAGTTTAAGGTGATCTTCTGGTATATTTTCAACTGGATTATCTACTGAGATTTAAGATATTTTTCTAACTAACAAATATTTTCATATAACTCATTCTGGTTCCCAAATTTTTCTGATATCATGCAACAGATTTTGTGTAAAGCAAGATTTCTGTCTTGAGCAGTAATGTCGAAGCGTATACGAAAGGAACGACGGTTGCATAGCTTTTGTTCCTTACATGTCTGATCAATAAGTGATCATTAATATAGTGTCTACTCATAGTCTATGATGTTTAAACTTATGTTTAAAATACATTTTGTAAACCAAGATCTCTAAGATTATAAAAATGGTGTGCTAGAAATGAGCTCTGTATATTACAATGTCCTTGAAGGCAACTTTGACTGGACAACGCACTTATATGCTACAAGATGGTTGTCATGGAGCTGAATAGCATTGTTTAATTTCACATTTCCTCATCATCTTTGCGCTTTCAATGACCAACTAGTGAGGTTAAATGGTAAACAAAACCCGCATCATGCATCAAACTGCACTCGACCCAAAACTCCAAGTGAACGTGTAATGCGAACAGACAAAACCTTGCATCTAAAACATCAAACAAACAGCAAGAAAATAAAACACCGATGAACAACACTAACCTGGATTCGGTTGACTCTGGTAGGACTGCTTCTTCATCCACTCGTACGGGCTCTTGACCGGTGTCGGGCGGGGCGTTATCTGTGGCGATGCCGATCCCGTCGGGGCGCCCGGGCTGGACATGTCGCTCCCGGACACGGTAATCGGTGGCGACGGTATGCTGTGCAGCCCATCGGCCAGATGATCGTGTGCACTGCCGCCTCCCCCATTGCCTCCGCTCCCATTGCCATGGTGGTGGTGTTGGTGCAGATGGTGATGATGCAGGTTCGGGTTTTGGCCGAGATGCAGTGCACCGACCCCGCCGGAACCGGAACTACCGCCACCGGAACCGGGACCACCGCTGGCGGAGGTACCGCCCGCTCCCGGGCTCGGTCCGTGCGCCAGCCCCAGCGACGATTGGGGCGGCGTGGAGAAGTTCTCGTGACTGCTCCAGTCCGGGCTGGACTGCGGATGGTACATGGACAGCTGCGGATAGTACATGGCTGGCTGGGGCGACGATTCCCCGTCGCCGATGAACTGCGGATGGGGCGGTTGGTGCTGGTAGTTGCTGGAGTACCAGCCCGTAGTGGCCGAGTACGGCAGGTTGCCGCTGTGGTTCTTCGGATACATCGCGAAGTGATTGTAGTACGACACCATCTTGCTCACACTGCCGCTCCTGTGCGCACTGTATCAATTGCTGGCCACTTTTGCGAGTTTACGTGGTTTAAAACTAATCCCGTTTACGAAGGCACGCGCTCCTCACACTCACTCACTGATCAACACACGCCCGAAGTGACACAGAACATAGAGCTAGACGCGTCATTGTTTTGAAGATGTTCACAGTAAATTAAAATCTTCACCTCATTCACTCGCCGTTGTTGTCTTTCTGCAAACACACACAGAGGGTGTTTTGTTTAAGATTCCTCTGCTAAATATCTCACTGTCACGATTTAAATACTTTTCGCTACAGCACGGTCAAGCTTCACGCTTCAAAATCACACACGAGTATTTGGTTGTTTCTGTTGCTATCTGCTTCACACACATTTGCACCCGAAAAGAGCTCTGTTTTTTCTTTCCCTTCTCTTGCTTATTTTCCACCATCAACACAATAAAAAAAGAATCAAACACGAACTGAGCTCACTGAACAACGGCTTGAAAGTGACACGACGCTCCGTACGGCACGACGTCCACAGCACAACAAAACTTCAACTGCTGCTGCTGCCGGTCGGTACTTCGAGTCGGCTAGAGGCTGTACCACAAGACGACCGCTGATATCGGATGCGTGTGCGATTGTGATTGTTTGTTGCCGTTGTTTGTGCGCTTACACCACCGACCCGTGCGCCGACTCTGCTCAACCTTCCCTGCTACCTCTGCCTTTCAGTGTTGCACCAGTGGAGCGTGCTACCTGGAAAAGTAGGCGTTACTCTTCTGCAGCGCACTGTACACCAATGGCTGCTCGCCTGCTTTGTACGCAGCGGACATGTTTTTGCGGGCTGCTCTGTGCTGCTCTCTCTTTCATGTACGGGTAGCGAGCGGGAGAGCGAGAAGGAGCAAAACCGCTGTGCCTGTCTGCCATCTTGCTCTGCTTGCTCTGCCGTCGAAGGGTGACTAGCGCTTGAGCCGTGCGTGAGAACGGGTCTGCTGCCTAATAGGATTCCGGTAGATTTAGCAAAAACAAAGCCCATGCCCCAACCGGCCGAAAAATAGGCGAAAAAACAAGGAAGAAAAGACGTCTTCAGCAGGGACGGGTGCGCGAAAAGCGCGAACGCTGTGCAACATCACCGTTTGTCCTGTTTTTCTCCCGTGTGTGCCACGGGTACCTCGGGGCCGGTGTGGATCTCCGCAATGATAATGATGTTTGATTAATACCCTCGTAATAACCCGTATTTATCCGCATCGAGGGGAATAGAAAATATAGCGCAACGGTGTGTCTCTATGCCCTTCTACAGCGATGGCTACCAAGCGCAGAAACAGACACATCGAATGCGTCGTGCTGATGTACGTGTCAGGCTCACGATGGGAACCAAGGAAAGGGGGGGGGGGGAGAAAGGAGGATAACGCTTGGGGTAACTCCCATTTGCACTAATGAAGCTCGGGGAGTTTTTAAGGACCAGCTAGGCGGACGTAGCTGAAGCAAACCTGACAGACGAGCGACGGTTCTAATGCGCTCTTTGCATTAGCAGAAAATGGATGAAGGTTTTATTGGTGCGGCGATAAAATGATACTTTAAATATGCGTTTCCAGGGCTGCTTGATGGGCCCGAACGGGAATCGTGTTTGTTTTTGTTTGGCCAGGCGAGAGGTGGTCCTTTTGCAAGGCGCCGGTCACTTTATTAGGCGACGATGAAATCAATCAGCACGGCAGCGCTCGACGGCAAATGTAATTTTGGGAACAAGCAAGTTTTCTATTCGGAAATAACTTTATCGTTAAATAATACTTTTCCGTGTGATAAAACTAGCTAAATGTGCAGGAGTAGGAGCGTTACAGCAGTTTAGGATTTTTAACGATAAGAAACCGTTAAAGATAGAGGTATAAATTAAACCATTTTTTACAAAAATAGGTCGTGGTAACCTTTAAAAGTAATATACAAATAGCGATTTTGATTTGCCTCTTACTGTGTTATCTCAGTTATGTGCTTCATTTGCCAGTTTTGCCATAAGTGGCGCTTGATGGAACATCAGAATGAGTTACCGTAGGTTGTCCGAGAGATTGTAGGCAACAATAAAAATAATGGTTATAATTTTAAAATGAAGGCTGGATATGTGAGTTTCTTACGTAGCAGACAGCTTGATAAGGTAGAATTTAAACGAAGAGCCCACCATGCACGTTAGAGAAATGAGGAAGAACAATTTATCCCATAACCTCCATGAGAGACAATATGAAACCCGATCAAAGCGTCATAATTTTCGAAATTTCTTTTATAAAAAATCCCTTGCTAGGAATGTATCATAACATGTATCATATTTCATAGTCATTTCATTTTAAAATGCATATAATATTATCCGTAGTTTTGAACAATAATATTTGCACTAATGTTTAAGAAGAGTTCATAAAAAACCGTGTTAATAAAATAAGAATTTTGCATTGAAAAGAAAGTTTTAACACAAATCTAAAAACAAATAATTTATTTCATAAAAAAAGAAAAATCGAAATTCTGAAAAAATAGTAAAATGTCGCATAAAAAAAAATAAAATGTCTTAGCAAATAAGTCACTGGATCGATTTAAATTCGTTACACAGTGGTCTACTTTATAACTAAATGTTTTGTTCTGCTTTCTTTAGTTCTCACAATATAAAACTATCTGTTGTGTCATATATTTAAAGCTAGCCTAGTACAATCATTTTTTGAGGCCGCCCAGATATGACTACCACTTTAGGAGTTTAATTACAAGAACAAAGGTCGGCCTTGTTGACCATAATTCTTCAGCATATTTTTGCGAATATAAGAAACATTTGGTTTTTTTTACAATACCACTCTCCATCGTTTCTCCTGAAAAAGAAAATGCTTATGCTTGAAACGTTCTTCCCCAACAAGAATGTCAAAAGCCAGCTCGTGCGCATGATCACTCGCCGGTATTAAACGACCCCACTAGCATAGAACCAGGGTGAACCGTTATCAAACACAGTACAAGCAACTTCTGAAGCGAGCAGCCTGCATAATCATATTCCGTTAGCCGCTTACTATTTTTTTGCCGTTGATGTTATTTTACTCCTAATGGCGGAAATTACGACACCATGAATCACGGCAACCCCGTAATATGGCGGCCTGGCCTGGCACAGCAAAAGGAAAACCGTTCGCCGTTTTATGTGTCTTTGCCTCGTTCCACCTACCCCACCAAACCCTATTTATGGCGTGTCCTTGGAGTGGGTGTGCCCGAGAGAGTGTGAGTGCGTATAGGGGGGGGGGCATAGAAGCTATCGAAAGGCTACCCCGGGCAACAAGGCACGCAGGCACCGACTTAGACGGTTGCCGAACGGTTTTTCAGGCTTTCGCGTCAGTGGGTGCAAGGGTACCGCACAGGGCACAAGGGTACCGCCCTTTGAAGTACACCCCCGAGGCATAGGGAACACACACACACACAACCACCCATACAAGGGCAGCAAATCGGGTTAGCATCGGGTGCGGTAATAAAGCATATTTTTGGCTAGAAAATGAAAATAAAACTCCCTTTTTGCCGATGGTGTTGTGGTGGTACAGATTTTGCGCCCGTGTTTTGCCACGGGGTACAATAACAGAGCTGAAAGATGATGTAGATCGAACTTGCCGAGCGTATTGGAGTGGTTGTTCATTTTTATGCACTTACTGTGGACGCTGACACGGCAAACACAAAGAAAGTTTCCTTCCTTCGCTGCTAGATTGTTTTCCCTTGCAAGCTTTATTGCTATCGGTGCGTGTTCGCTGCACAAAACTAATCAAAAAGAAGCTTAATGAAGGAGTAAGTTTTCCGCTCGAGTGTGCCTTATTGATATGCATGATTAGCGGGGAACATGTCAAAGTAAAAGATGTCAAACGATAAAAGCGTCAAAACGTTTCTAGGCCACCAAAAAAGGTACAGAAAAGGTTTATTGGGCATGTGAGCTATACCTTTCGAAATACTTTTTTGATTCAACGATCGAATTCCCAAAAAAGTGAAGGAAAGTTGAACAAACCTAAGAACCTAAGAAGAACCTATCAATAAAGTCAGAGTTTAGCATAAAGCTGAAGACGCTGGTTTTTTGCACCACTAATTAGCGAAACAACTTTTCTTCGACGTTTGGGTCACACATTTATGTTTGAGCCTTTTTTGTTCCCCACATTTGTGCCTTTTGATGGGTTCGATAGTTTTATTTTAATGCATCAAAAACATGTTTTGCTGAACAAGATAAAACCCCCTACTTTTGTATCTTTATTTGTTTCATAGCAACCAGTGTTCCATTTAAAACAGTAAAAAAGAAAATCTCTTGTTAGTTAATCAAATTATTCGCAGATAATGTTTTCTTCGTGTTAAACAAATTCTGGGCATTTGTATAAAATGTTTCGATTCAAATATCTCGTGTACGGTGAATTTTATTTTTAAGTCCTTAATCAAATCAACAATGACAATACACTATTTTTTAAGTTTATTAACGTTGATAAACTAAAAATCAGCATTGTGGGAATACGTATGGACGTCAAGGCTAAATCAAACGAATGATTTAAGCCACTAGATAATGTTTCCTACAGGAAGTAAGGCAAAATTTGACTAATTATGAGTCTGAAGAACACATTACACCTTACAAGAACACATTACACCCTACACCCTATATTACATTGATCGCAAGGAATAATTTCATTTTTGTTTGTACAAAAAGGTGTTTTTTGCAATATCCAGCCAAGGTTATATAAATCACTGGTTTAATTTATAATTTATGCCACAATTAGTAGAAATGTTCTAATTTATCATTCTCACTGGTGTTATAAAACACATTATCACTGCTGCTATCGTTAATGTCATCTTCTGCATGGTTTATGGAGTCTTTTGCGTATTAAATACGCAAAGGGGTTGTATTGTCCGATAAGTAAATTTTCAATATATCTTCCCACAGAACGCTTGTCGCTTATTTGCTGTTTGAGATACAGAAATTCTAGTCTTGCGGTTTAAAAATGTTTTTTGTTGTAATTGCAATAAGCTGTTTTTTTTTGAGTTCGTAAAAATCTCGTGGAGATCATCCCATCATGAAATTGATAAGCTATGGCTATGTCCACGTTTTGCATTTGAATTAAACGATGCGCAATTTTGAATGTGTATAATGCCCTTAAAGACTGTTAAAATAATGCAGTGAGATGTATTGAAGAATTAAAAGAGGTGAACCAAAAAAATATGGTTGTGAAAAAAACATTAGAAAATCGTAAAAGAGATTACCGTTAATCAATATAAAGTTACAATATTTATCAAGATATTTTAAACTCTACATTGGAACCATATCTCATTAGCAGTGTAATAAATCTTTTCAATAAATGTCACAAATGCAACTCTCCAAATCGTCGAGCGAAAGAAATGCCAAATCATACCCAAGGACGTGCCCCAGAACGAAAATGAACACGTCGACTATCCTAGTGAGTCACTAGTAGTGACATCGATGCAACCTCAACGTCCGGTCCAGCCGGGAGACAAACGAACTTCACCCGTCACACGTCCGCGTACAAACGTACCAAGAACACATACCTTTGCTGCAGTACTAACCTCCCCTTCCCGCTTGAAAAGACGATAGATCTACCACCTTGTCGGCGATATAAAATACTGTCCCCTCTCTTCCACTCCCCCAGCGACTTGCCCGTGTGTCTACAGTCTGCGTCATAAAGGCCGCGATTCTTTTGATGGCCCTAATCAAACTGTTTAATTTTTACAGGTGCCGTTAAACGTTAATTGCCATGACTATAGACGATACTAATCATGTGTGTGTGTGTGTGCTGCAGGATGGTAGTACGCGTCGAAAGTTGAAAGAAGCGCAGTAAGGTTGGTCGTTTGCGTTTTGCGCGGAACGATTGTGATGCACCCACTTATTCGCATCGATCAAACTTTCGGAGTTGCAGGTATAGTTGAGCTTAAAAAAGCTTGAAATGAAGGGTCATCCAAGCACACATTGCTTAAAAGAAAATCGATCAACCCATCTTTGATCGCGCTGGCACGTGCTGGAATATGTATTTGACCTCTGCCTTATTAAGTCGAAGTCGAAAACCCCTTCTAGGATAAGCATTGCCGATAAGCCAAACGCCACGCAGACCATTCACGTACACTTTGGTGAACATAAATTTCGCCTTGTTTGCTTTTATTTGGCTTTGGAAACGAAATCTGACACCCGCCGGACGGTGACGATTATTTATTGCATCTTCCTGTTGATCGGGTTTATTTGCTTGCACAGTAAATCGGCTCTCGGCGGGTGGTGCGATACATATACAAAGGTCAACCTAACAACTACCGTTGCCTGATGCACGGGGGTAAAATGACCACATCCACCAGCAAACCCCGGAACCCGGATCAAAGCGTGACGGAGATTGAATATTGGGTGCTGTAGCTTGGATTGTGTTTTTGTTTCTGTCCTGTCCTTGAAAACGTTCCAGCATGCGATCACGCTCCAGTCCGGTCCGGTTCGTTTGATCCTGCCAGCAAAACAATTACTGCCCATGATGTACCCACAAACAATTGTACGTATGCAAAGTGGAAGGGATATTGCTCGTCTCCTCCCATAATTATGACTCCCGATCGTCCGCAGCCAGGCAGTGCTCAGGTGATCCTCCATCCCAGCGCAATAAACAGTATACTGTGTGCCCGGCACAAAAGGATCTTCCCCGCAAAGGACACGGCGAGAGAATGGGAATTGTTCGTCCAAATGAGATGTCATAAAATTTAATTGGAAGACAAAAGGGAAACCAGTGTGCTGCGTCGTACGGTATGGATGCGATTGTTCGTAACCGACGCTGGGAAACAATTGTGTCGCACGAAATAACAAATTACCCACAACACCCGCCGGACGGGGTCCGGTGTAAGGGTAGGGTGCAACAGTGTCCTTTAGTGTAGGTTACGTGTACACACCGTTCCCTTCTAAAGGGCATGCCGAGATGGTGGGAGCAGCAGTGCTGAAGAAAGCTCACTACCCGTACGTTGGTCGGTGATCTTGGCCAGAGGTACCCAAGCCATTATTCCCCTTTGGCGAACCCGATCGATCGCCTATCCACATCGATTTCACTACCCTAAACGATATGCTTTCGATACCCAAAAAGAACGTCCTTTACCCGTTGCTGCGCTCCATCGTTTGAGCGTACCACTGGAAGGATAACGATTCTGAAGTTCTCCGCGTGCCAAGGACTTGCTGATCCCCTTTTAGCCTTTGGCCTGCGCTTCCAATGAAAGGTGTGGCAATCGGCACCGTCTCGCTTCAGACACTATTTGCAAACTTGGGTAATACTATTTGTTTTTCTTGCTAATTAGATGGTGCGCACCGGTACGGATCACGGCGGGATTTTTGTGGATGTGGATCTGTGGATGCAGCGGGAAACCCGTTCGGCGATTCGATTCGGTGTTGCGGAGGCGTGGTAAGGGTAGGGTGAAAGCCTGTGGTTTTTTCTATGCGCATAAAATTTTGCTAGTAGTATTCTTTTTGAGAAAATAAATTACAAACAAAACAGATGTGTTTTGAGTCTCACTGACGTGTTGAAACATTGGTTCGGTTGTAAGCTTATTTTGAAGCTGAAAGGCTCCTTTGTTGAGCAGGGTGGATTGAAAATACAAATAAGCAAAGAGTAATAACTAAAGAATAAAACATTGGTAACTTAGCTTCCTATAATTCATGAGATTGATTCATTCTCATACATGTAAAGGACAGTTTTAGATTCCGAACATTATTCAAGTTGGATTACCATTTGTTGGATTAGTTCATAATTGCTTTTTATACATACATTGCTGGTCAGTTTTACCAGCAAGTAGTGATCCACTAGTTACAATTTACAAAGTACCTGTCACCTAAGAAATCGTTATTTCAGGATTTAAATTTATTTCCAGCCAGTAACATAACCGGAGATGATTTTCTTGAATTTATTTGATGTTGAAACTGTTGAATTCAAGAATCTTGAATTTATTTGATGTTGAAAATGTTGAAAAAAGTGGAGCATCCAAGTGTGCTTGCTGTAAACGTTTTAGTTTTACTGTACTACATAAACAGTTCACTTTGCATTGTATCGTCATCCTCACCACACGTGTTTAAATAAAGCTCCGCTTCGCGCAATACAATTTACCAAACACTACACTGAATCATGCTGTTGATTTATATTAAATATATAATATGATATCTCAAAAATGGACCCATATTCGATTCATTTTATTTCATTAGCATCTTATTAGATGATGTAGTAAAGTTGATTATTTTTAAACTTAAAGGGAGAGTACACATGGATCGAACTATTTTATTCATTTATTCATTTTGTAATGAATTTATTCATTAAATTCCTTTTCCATCCTACTATGGCATGTTTCTTATTACTCATTATCCTGTAATCTTTCTTCGAAAAATTGATGATATAAATAGTAATTAAATTAAAGCACTCCTTGCAAATAGCCGTAAAAAGTAAAGAAAACGATGTTTCTTCAAAATTGGGTTTAAACTAATTTATAAATTTGAAATATAGATTTTTTCTATCCCGGGGCTGATGCTTGCTCTTACTATTCTTATCAGCTTCAAGTCAAAATTTATCATGTTGTTAAGTCGTTTATTGTAAAAAATATTAAGAAAAATGTGCAATGGTTCATAAAGTAAAACATAAATCCATTTGTTTCAGGTATAATGTTTTGAAATGTGTTAAAAATTCAGTTAGAAAAGTGTCTTTAGTGTGGAAGATAATAGAAGCAAAAAATTTTATAATCGATTGAAACGGTGGTACATTCCAACTATAGTATTAACTACAACGGGCCTTTCGAGGGGTACAGATTCATCAGGCTAATAGACACTATAATTATAATTTTCCGCCGTTAAGTTTTTATTGTTTTAATCAGTAACAATCTAACACAGAAATACAAGCTGGAAGATATTTTTGTTTCTATATATTTTAATTTTACTCCTTAAAAAATTATTTGATCGAAGATTAATACGAAGGAATGTTCTAAGGATGTTGATTGTAGGATGTAGTATGTTATTAAGCTATATAAATTAATCTAAACACCTACTACTACTGTCAGTGGAAACGGTTCGGATAAGAAACAATCCTCGCCAGGGTTAATAGGAGCCAGCGAGTCTACCGTTACGCCATCGGACCCCCTTTGGACCTGTGTGTACTGTACTGCTTGCCACAAACAGAAAAATGGTTCATAGTTTGTGTTGCCGACATAAACTCTTACATGCATATTTACCATTCCATTCTATGCTACTATCGCTTACGTTTATGCTCCAAAATCAATATGAGCATGATTAATGTGTACTGAGGCTGTTTGCTATTGTTATCACACTCGCACAGGGTTATATGACCTTTTACGCCCTTTGCGCCAAACGCACTCGCTCGCCCTAGGGGCGTAAATTACGATACGCACGACCACACTATCCGTAAGGGCAGGGCTTAAAAGTTCACTCTTGGCTGCTTAAGATTTAGAACCCTATGCTAACACAGACACACACTCACACTCGTGTAGAAAGTCAAAGGGCATCAAACAACGAAGTGGAGATGAAGAAATTTGGAAAGAAAGTTAGGCTCTGTTTGGGGCGTGCGGGTTTCGTTGGCAGTTGGTACATATTTACAGTGGGATCTGTTTAGTTTTGAATGCATTCAGATATGCACTGCACTCTGTGCTGCATGTTTTGTGCATTTTAAGGGATAAAAATACAAAGAATAGAAAAGTCAAAAAGCGAGTAACTTGAAGTAGCAAAAAAAACAAGATCAAAACCCCACACCGGGTGGAATTGCAAGTGTGGTGAATTTATCTGCACCGGAAGACGCAGTTAGCGAACACTTGCTGGACTTTGTACCTTTCGATGAATGGCGCTGTCTATGTACCCTTGGAACGCGCTATCACATTTATGCGGTATTTCTTTTCTTTAAGCGCAAGTTTTTTGTTCCTCCTTCTGCTCTCTACCCTCGGTAACTATTTGCAGTAGTGTTTGGCCAATCTCTCCTCCGTCCCCCTCCCAACCGTTTGCATCTCTCATCAGCATCACAGGATCTTTCCCCGGTGGCCGATGTCGTGCCACACATCTCTGGGCATCGTGGTATCTGAAAATTCGTAGCAAAGGCAAACAAACCCACGCCACGGGACCAGCAAAAGCAAAATGGGAAAAACAAACGCTAACCACATACAATTAAGCTGTGTTTGCCCGCATTAGGTCAGGGTGATAAGACTATAAATTTAGATTGTTTTTTAGCGTTGCTTGGATGAAACCTTTCCTAGTTGCGGTTTGGTATAAGCTTGATGAAGAGAATGATATAATTACGACTGAGATGGGTGAATAATGCTGGTTAAAAATTAGCAGCTAGCTCAGATTCGACTTTGAGCCTTACTGTAACATTGTTCTTTTGCGTTTTTCTGTATAAGTTTATTCTTATGCTAGATTTTTTGAATTTTTCTTTTTTTCCTACTATTTGTTAGAGTTTCCTATAATTTATTTATAGTTTTTCAACTTGTTAAATAAACTTTCTGACTACGGCACCGATGTTATAGAAAGATACGATCGCGATTGAAATTCCAGCCACACCGTCCTATTGCAGTGAGAACTGACTATCTAACTATGTGGAATAATAAATCTAGTAAGTCGAAAATGGTTGCCTAGGAGATCTTTGTTAAAAGAAAAAGAAGTATTAATGTGTCCATTGTAGTTGAAATGTAATCAGGATTTTGGAAAAGAGTACTTTGTCGTATATTTAATTCGTTAAATATTACACTATTATAAAACCATATGAATAAGTTTTCCAAACATAAGGAAAGTATGAATAAGTTTTCCAAACATTCCCAAAGGATTAAATTAGAAGCTGTATAAAGAGGAACAAATACTACGTCGGATACAAAACAAAACTGATGCTTGTTTTGTTTGCTCTTTTTATCCGTAGTTTCGATTAGTATTTCAACTAGTAGATTATTTTTAATAATTATGGAGAGAATTTCGTTTTTCATACAACAAACTTGCAGCGTGATTGAAAAGCTGTACTTGCTTCTTTATGAAAAAAAAACAATCACATTTAATAACATCAATTCAACTTTTCCAATCAATAACTTAGAGTTTGTAATTGGTTTAATGGACCATTGGACAATGGCCTGTAAGTATTTGGAAGAGAATCTGAAATTATGTAAATTATTTTGAAGTGACATATTGTGCTAATAAAAATAATTCTGATAGTGTAATTTAATGCCCTATTATGTTAAAACGGCGAGAAACATATAAAACCCCCAAACAGGAAATCAGTGTTAACATATTTAACTCTCCTTGAGCTTTAACAAATTATTTCGTTTTTTTTTTGTAAAACACCCGGAAAAATTTAAATTTAATAAAAGCATAGTTCAGATTTCTAAGTCCTTTTCGGTTGTTACAAAAAATATAATGACATATTTCATTCAACAAAACAACATTTATCACAATAAAAATATAATTGAAGATTTTTAGCAGATATATGTTTATAAAATTAACACATATTCAATGTATAAAAGAAAATTGTACATCAGCTCCAAAACTGCTTGTACTGAAAACATGAATGTGTACAAGTTGTTAGTGATTCTTAAATGATTGTTAAAAATTTAAAAGAGTGCATTCAACTTTTTTTTTAACAGCAGTTGATGTAGTTGCAATTAGAAGAAACCATAGGAATATATGGATATGATATGTCATACTTATTTGATGTATATAATGTAAGGTTTTAAGGATTGCTACGAGGAAAGAATAGCTCTGCTTTGCTGTTTAACTACTAGCTCAACCCGATTCGTTACATCTCCCTACCTCTGCATGAACGGCTTATCGTATCGACATCTAACTAAAAATAAGCACCTTACCTTTTGTTGGAGAAAAACACGCTTTTTTCCATTTTTCCTCCTGCCCCAGGAAAAGGCAGCTGCCCATTACGCTGGAAAGGCCAAATCGCCACAAAGCTCTCTTACTAATCCGCACCGCAGCATTACGGTGAAAGGCAACCGTCCCATCTCTACACCTTCACCTCCCCTCCTTCCTCCCGCCAATGCTGGCCTGAAAGAGCAAATGTGGAAAAACAGTAAAATAAAACTCCACTTACACCAGGCGGCACCACAGCACACCTTGCGTGATTGCTCGTGTGCAAAAGCATTTCCGACCCGGGGCCTGGTGCCGTTCGGCCGTTTGCGGCCAGCGCGAGGACTATAAAATGTAAATGGCCACAAAAGTCGAATCCTTCACTCGAGGAACACCGAACGCCCCTCCACCACCCAATACCCCTCTCTCGCTCCCTCTTCATCCACATCGAAATAGACAAGCGCAATAGGGCCGTGGCTTTGTGTAGGCAAGACAGCTGTGGCAGCTCTATTTCAGCTGCCCTGGCACAACCGTGGTCAAACCTCACTCCAAGCCGTAAAGCGAAGGCTTTCGCTCCCCCTCTCACCCGCACTCAACAGCCCCTACCGTACGGTCAGGGTCCGCTAGAGGATTATCTTTCGGTGTGGAAATTCGTTTCGGTGTCGTCCGCGTAAACAACGGACCAAGGCGGATAGAAACGGACCGCTCTGTCTGCGCGGGAGTGCGCGTGTTTGCGGGGCAAGATTTTCCAAACCCCGTAATCGCCCCTTCAAAACCACTCCAACTTCAACTTCGCGGAGTTCGGTTTTCTCTTTGTCTGCGAGGACGGACGACGGAGGACGGTTCGATCATAATTCAAACCGCCGCCCGGTTTGCGGTTGCGTTTTTCCTTCACTCCGCCATTTATGGTACCCCTTCCCGCTGCTTCCCCGCCGCCCCAAGCACCCATCGTAAATTATGAGCGTAATTTTTATTTTCTGAAAATTTTAATTTAATTAACTTAATTAGCCATCCGGGCGGTTGGTTCGGGTACGATCGTATTTCTTTCACATTCAATTCGGCTTGCGTGTGATCGCGAGAGCCGGGGGGGGGGGAGGAGATGGCTTATGAAGAAAAAAGGGGAGCCGTTTTGTGGTGCGTAATTCTGCAAGCTTTGAAATCTATTCAAGCGCTAGGTGTCGGTGATTATCACAACCGGAACCGGAACCCGTAACTCCGGAAGCTTCTGCGAGAATGTACTTCACACCGTGCACCGCTCGGTGGGAAGAAGAAAATGAATTAATAATATTGCCACCGATTGGAACGATTGGCTGCACGTTTGGATGGGGCAATGTAAAAGGTCCTTTTTTTCTGCTCGCAAGGGTTCCTCAAGCTCGCGTGGAGCTTACAACGCACGAGAGTGGATAAAATATGATACATTAATGAGAGCATGATTTAATTATGAGTCTGCTTTTATTTGAAAAAAAAACAACTGAAATGAATAGTTGTTGTGGGTTTTGCCTTATTGTTTTACTTGTTTTCCACTCGCGCTTTTCCATTCGCGGTGACCATCCCATCGCTATAAAGTGATCATAAATACACCCTCTAAATGGTACGGCGTGGTACAGAAGAAATTCATGCAGCACGCTGCAAATGGAGCCATGATTTGTGATGTCCACCACAGAACGCTTTGCACGTGCGCTACTGGAAGCGGTGTACTGTTGCGTGGAGGAATTGTCGCTTGCCACAAGGAGGGTGAAGGCGAACTGCACAGAAGCTAGCCGTTTTGAGGTGAAAGTAATCCTTGGTAGTCTCCGACGCCCGCAGCAATAAAGACATATTTTTACGCATGAAATATGACTGCGATGGAACGGGACGGGGTGAAAGGCAAACCCGGGGCCCTTCCAATTCGGCACGGTAGGGTGGGGAGCCTCAGTCACGCTGAGGGCCTGTAAACTGGCCAGCAAATGAGTCAGCCAGGCAGGCAGTGAGGCTAGTAGCTATTACATTTTCATAATTATGCGATCCTACACAAAACAAAAGGATCCGAACCAGGGGAAGACGGCCAATGATCGGGGTGCTGTAAAGAAAGGACACTTATGATCATTGCACGCCTTGCTGGCTGTTGATCTTCTGATGCTTTGTTCTGGGTTTGGTGTGATGGAAGGAAGTGGCTTAGAACAACAAAACGACGACAAACCGTATGCATTACTTTCGGGATCATTCTTTACGAAAGGGGCGTACAGAGCAATTGCCGCAATTATGGTACTAGTGAGGGAAGGTTCCACGGGCATTGAGCGGTTGTGAATGGTTTTCCTTCTATTTTGTTTGTAAATTTTACTTAACACACATTCCGGCTCACATCATTACGACCCAAAGATGTAATAGGTAGCAAAGGAAGATGGTGAGAAAGGTTTCGAAACGTCCGCAATGGTGAAGTGTAAAACTTAATTGTTAAAAATAAAGGGAAAAAGCATAATAATTCGAAAGGGCATTTAATTGTAAAAGAATAAAGGCTTCAATGTTGGAGACAATGTACGGTTTGTCGCCAGAATGTTCTTTATGGGTTGGCAATAAAAGTGTTTTATTAGAATTGAACTGTTTTTTAATAACATTTCTTTTGTTCCTTGCTACGCTACTAAAATGGGACAAACATTGAGATGAAGAAACAACAGGTTGTTTTATACAATTTATTTAGCCAACGAACAGGTTTCAACCAGAGTTGGTGGGAATGAGGCCTTGGAAAGTAAAATAAATATGTTTAAATGGACGAGTCAAATATGCATAATTTGCGTTAAAAAGTATAATTGTTAAGCCAGCACTAACATTTTCAGTTCAGTTTTAAATTAAGATACGTTACAGTAACAGTGATTATACAGATTGGAAACATTCTGTTCGCGAATTAATAGGTATATGACTAACGTCGATTAAAATTGGTAAATAGTTTTAAAATTTGACACGTTTTTACGACATTTAAGACTTTCAGATCTATCATCAAATGCAAAATTATGTACCCTTTCCAAGGAAATGATTATAAAAAATATATATTGTAACGAAAATTGCGTATGAATTATAGAGACAGTATTTTTTATCAACTATAGTCGAGATAGCTTTAACTATGAATTATTAGAATTAAAATGTATAGGTACACGAATATTCGATTTACGAAGATGCCTTTTTTTATTCTGTAGTGACGGCCTGGCCGTATTGTGTGACTAAGTGTACCCGTCCATATCTAGATTGTAAATCCAGCGTATGGGGGGTTGTGATTTAGTGTACCCATAACAGGATAGTCAATCCTACGTATGGGGGGCAGCAGTGGTCCGAATGAGATTCGAACCGGCGACGGGCCTTTTGACAGCCCTACGCCGTTACCACTGGACCACCGAGCCGGCCCAAGATGCCTTTATAAATCATCAATTAGCATAGATGAGTGGTTCTCAAACTATTTGTTTACTCAGCGCCCACTTTTCAGACACTATTGTATGTAAAGCCCAATTTAAACTATTTTTTAATTTCAGTAGTAACGACCACACCGTATTGCGAAGTAAAAAAAAACATCAAAGCATATTAAATTAAAGTTTTGAATTTTTTGACATTTTGGATTTGGTGTAAATGATTACTTACTTACTTATCGGGCGCTACAACCGCTTCGCGGTCTTGGCCTGCTGCAACAAACTCCGAAACCGCTCACGGTCTCGCGCCGTCGTCTGCCAATCCGTTATCCCGGCCTTGATGGCGGACGCCTCAACGCCATCTTCCTATCTCAGCTTGGGCCTACCACGCCACCTCTGTCCATGTGGACGGCCTAAGAGGACTTTACGGGCTGGGTCGTCCGGGTCCATGCGTATAACATGGCCAGCCCACCGGAGCCGGGCGAGCTTAATCCGCTGCACCACGGAGAGATCGTTGTACAGCTCGTACAGCTCGTCGTTGTATCGGCTCCTCCATTGTCCCTCCTGTAAATGATAAATCTGATTATTTATATTGAATCCTGATCAACTCGCGCTAATTGCTATTTGCAGATGTTTATTGAAAGTCCTTTTTGCACTAAGCACAACGATGTTGATTTGGTTCAAGTGATTTGAAAAATTAGCAACACGGCCTGGTCGCTACTGCGGAAATAAAAAAACTTCTTAAATCGTGCAAATTTTTGCAGTCAAATATAATTTTGTATTTTAATTGAAGCTCAAATATTTCCAACAAAGCTTTAATTGGCTCTCACAGCCTACTAAAATTTTACCAGCGCCAACTGGTGGGCGGTAGGGACCACTATGGACCATCACTGGCATAGACTTTTGTTTGGTAAAATATTTACATAACGTCCAAAAGTGCCAAACCAGGATAGTAACAAGAAATATTAACAAAATAAAGCCTCACTAATCAGTACCCGGACAAATCAATAAACGCATACCACGGGTGCATCGTATCTGTAACTATCGACATATCATTTCCTTTCCCCCAATCTCTGTACCTTCCCGCTACGCCAGTAAAACCTATGGTTCATTCTCAACGTTAAACATCATAAATAATGTTTTATGATCAAACGAAAAGTTTCGACCCCGGGGCCCGGTTTATTTTCTTCATGTTTTGTTTATGATGTAATAAACAGGCGTGCTAAAACAAAGCACCATTTGATGAGGTAGCCCACTCGGTGTTGTCACAAACAAATAAATCTCGTACTTTAAAACTCCTATCGGAAGCAATGGGTAGTAGTGTGGCGTGTGTGTGTGTGTGTGTGTATGTGTGTGTATACGGCACGCAAACAAATCTGTAGAGCGATCGTTAATTCACATGTGTTTATAGCATGCGATCTGAATGTAATAATGTTCAGTTTCGCTGTGGATGATGTCCTGTTGTAGGGCAAAAAATGGTTTTGCAGCAAAAAAAAACAGTTCTTGGACGAGTCTCTAAACTCATCAAACAAAGCTCCGTGATAAACGGATTATTGGGTCAATACATCAACAGAATCCACATTTCAACTTGTATTTTGAATAAATAAAATGGAACGAAAAAAACACAGATTATTCAACTGTTAACACTTTTATTTTTTAAATGTGGTTTTCCACCTGATTGATTTTTCTCTCATTCAAAGCATGTTTTTCATCTTGAAAAACTAGACCAAAGACATTTTTGAGAGTTCTTTAACAAGATAATGGGAAAACTTTGAGAACGATCATAATAATAGATCTGTGCTGTGAATGATTTGTGCTGTTACAAGAGCTTAGAAAAAAAACCTTCTAAAGGAAAATCTATGATTTCCGCTTAATAGTCATGTGATTTTTGTTTGAATTATAACCTGTTGTCGCCTACATTCAAATCCAATCAATTCACTTTAACAAGCGATCGGTAAATTTTAAATATGACAAATTTAAAGGAATTCAGTTGTGGCAGGGTGAACCCGGAGGTCGAATGGCGCATCGCGTAGGCCTTTCATAAGGCCCGACATTGTTTCGACTATCCTGTTATGGGTACACTAAGTCACAGATGAATGCTTTGGCCTGCAAGGATTGTTGTGCTACTCAAGAATATTAAGAAGAAGAAATCGTACAATAAATTGATTTGGGAATTGATCTATCGCTTACAATTTGTAGCGCTAAGTAATTTGACATGATCATCTCTCTTACAAAAAAGTTGTAGATTCTGGTGTCAATTTGAAGAATTAATTCTGATTTGAAATTCAATTGACTGTGGAACTACACGTGAATGCGACGAAAGTACCCAACTTCCAGCTCTACGAGTACTATCACCAGTGCTACCACTAGTTTAGCTGAATCACATTTCACATTGCTAACGATACAAACGTAACTGTTAAGGATCGAAATGTATTTTTAAACTAGAACAGATGGATTCTAAGAAAAGTTCTAAGAAAATTCTAACCTACTATATCGCAGAGATTTCCATTTTTTGAGATCCACACTCAAAACGGCTATCATAAGAATTATTAAACTTTTTATAACAAAATTCTTGTCCACATTGATCGAAACGATCGAAAAACGTACAACAGTGAAAAAAATATGTAAGTTTTGAAATTAGTAAAAACATAAACATAAACATATAATAAAAAATATAATTAGAGAAAATAAGCCGCATCCAGACAATAATAATGAATGCATGTGAAGAGTATGCGATTAAATAGATGATTTTTAATCACTAGTTGGGTCCTTTTTAGTTGAGTCGATAGTACCTCAATAGTTGTGTCGTATGCCAACAAATGCCAACAAACACTTTCTTCGTTGCTGTTACAATTGTGTTATGTAAATTCAGACTGCTGATAAAAATAAAAATGCAATTCGCAATTCGTAGCAACGCTTGGCTACTTGGATTGTTACTGCATAATTGCATAGCTGTCAAACTACCACTATCGAGTTTGAATTCACTGGATGGAGCAAGGTCTCTTTGGGAAGGAGGTCTCGTAATAAGGCTTTGGCAGCTCGCCATTTTGGTGTCCCGTTTTGGACTGCATGCTGCCAAACGCGTTTGAATTGGTAGTTTGCGCATTTGTATCAGCAGTAAAAGAGTTAATATTTCTGCGCAACTGTTGCTCGTTTGACTCGCAAACCTTTTCAAACATTTTCATCTTTTTTGTACTGTACTACAAATTCAATCCAAAGATCATCTAAATTAAAAAAAAAATCAAAACATAAATTAAGCGCGGCAACAGACCTGTGGCCACCAGAGATGGAGCGCTTTTTTTTTACCTCAGAAGTAAAGACCAGGCCGTATCGCTCAAACGCTACCAGTTGAGGGGTCGTAATTTTTGGCGTATAATTTAACTCATTACGTAGATAGTTCAATTAACATTAAAGAAGTAAAATTACCCAATAATCAAATGCTTATTTTATATTATTTTTTTTATTCTTGCAATAGTCTATTCGAAACGTTAACATATGTTTTCGATGTATTTTAAGCATTGTGTTCACATTTAAAGAATGTAAAAGTTAAAAAAAACGGAAAGTAATCAATTAAGTGCTATCGGTTCACCTTGTTAGTAGAGTTTTTTTTGCAGCCCTGGTTGTTACCAACTGCCTAATCCTTGAGTCACGTTTGCTCTATAGTTGACGCTAGTTTGAATCACTAGCACCACCGTCAAACCTGCCAGAGGAAAGCAAAGTTTGCTGATCTGACAATGATCGTCCACGCTTTTGCCAATGGGGAGCACTTTTTTTGTGAAAGGTTCAATTGCAGTGCGGCCCACTCGAAAGCCTCATGTGTGGAAAAACACGAAAAGCTTTGGCAACGATTGCCTCACAGTTTCAGCAAGCAGGCGCTTCTCGCCCATGCCCTCGAGAGGAGAACGGTTAAGGCCTGCCAGCATGACTCCAATCCAGTTTCGGTACACCCCACAGTGGGTCCGAGGTACTTTCTGGTGGATGGATTGCGGGGAACAACAACTCAACTCCCTCCCCCCCCCCACCATTCCCACCAACAACAAGCTGGAGGGAGGAAGGGAAGGGTGGCCTCGGACGAGTTGACTCGCGAGGAAAAAATGGCCGACTTGAGGACTTTTATTGCCCCCGCAATTGATTACATGTGCGCCGCATCAAGGCGGCACAAGTTAAAGACGATTATTTCGTACCCAGCGCCAGCGTGAGTGCTTTTGCTGTGCACTGCTTCTTTTCGTTTTTTTTTGTTGCTTCTTTTTCTGCCTCTTCCACACTTTAAATTGCGATATCGCTGCTGCGTTGGTGTAGCACTTCGGTTTGTTCGCTTAATCTCCGGTTTTGGACGTATCCGCTGAGGTTCCACTCGGCTCGTCTCGAAGACCGCGTGAATTTCTGCTCTTTTTAATTGGCACCCAAGGGCAGCAATGGTAACGACGCTGAGATAATGATTGTTTCCAAAATGGAGCCAATTATTTTGCCTGGAAACTTTGAATGCCATTAATCAAGTCAGGGAAAACTTTCGGTTTGTTGCATTTTTTTATGAATGTATGAAAAATCTGCAACAATTGATTGAATTTCAATCATTATGAACTTAACCAATGGGCTAAATTGTATTGATTTTGTTTTTTTGCATTTTGGATGTTGTTATTTGTGTTATTTCTTATTGAAATTTCAATGTTAACCTTAAGCATATTGAAGCTTCATTGTCCTTTTCCTTCTCAACACTTACATTTTAATCACTCTCCTAAACACAGCCTATGCATAACTACAGGGCATCTCCGTGAAATGACCGGCTGAACTACTGAATACTTTTTAATACTTATAAGAAAATTATGGAAACAAATTAATCAATCTTTCAATACAAAAACTAAGATAACTTGTTCCTCATAAAATGAAATGAAAAGGTGTGATTTAAAATATATTAAGGTGTGGTTTAAAAATATATTGTTTTGTGTACAATGTATTATAAATAATAAATAATAAACAATAAATAATTAAATTCTATTTCTAACCACATAATTGGATTTCTGCTTCGCTGTTACGAAAAATTTGTAGGTTTACAAACATCTTTTCCCTTAGTCTATTTTACTGTTTAACTATTCTTCTTTAATAGTTTGTAATTGTATAATAATTTTGATAGAATAGTAGATTGGCTGATTTAGGTTACATTTTGCAAGTTTGTAGCATTAATTTTAGTGATTTAGTGGCTTTATTCATCATGTTAACACCATATTGCGACTAACACTCTGATCGCTTCTCTTATTTAGGATAGGACATCTGAAATTGACTCCTAGAAACACCAAAAGATCGACTTAGCTCCACAATTATTTTTCCATTTTCACTATCTTTGAGCAATTGAAGAATCCCATCTTAGGGAGGTTTTCCATCTTAGAGAGCGATGAAATGTATGGAAATTGAAGGGACTGTCACAAGTGTTCATCTTAGACAAACTTTCCATCTTAGTGAGGTGACAGTTTTGGGAGGTTTTACTTTACTTATATTTTATACTTAATACTTATTATTGTATTAAAGAAAAAAGAGTAATTGAAGTGCATTCTAATTCAATGAACTGGAGTAAATCCAATGAGCTATAGGGTTTACTACTAAAATGGTGTTTTATAGTTTGCGTTTGGGGTTTTATGCTTTTTTGTTTTTTTTGCTTAAGTTGATTTAGGTAAGGTATCAGGAATAAGGAATAATGATTGTATATTGTCTTTGTAAATGTATTGTAAATTTTCTATTGAGCATGTATGGCAGTGCTAATGGTATAATGAAACAATATATGAAACATGAAATAATAAATAATATCAAAAAATAGTGCAATAAAGATGAATTATGCTACAAGACAAATTGATGACAAGAATAACCAAACAGGACTGAATTGATTTTTGAATTAAGTGGAAGCTTATCAAGTCCACTAAAATTGAATTTATTTATTATTCCCCAGTAACGGCTAGGCAGCATTGCTATAGCCAGCATTGAACATTGTGAATATAAAACTTAGTCACCTAAATCAAAGTGGTAAAAAATAAACGAAAAATTGTTCCACAGCCTTGTGCATGGTGCAAAGGACATCGGAAACGTACGTTACCGCGTGCTATTTCGACCACGCGCTTCATTAAGGCTGACGTAAAGTTTGTACAAAAAAAGAAAGCCCCAGCTCCACTTGGTAGTAAGTTGTCAAAAGTAGCGTCAACATGGAACCATGTTTTTACCGAGAAAAAAGGTCACCCAATGAAAACATCACCATGGCAAGCCGACTTTTTTTTTGCTCTCTGAACTAAATTTATATTCCTTCTATTTTATGATGGAAAAAGTCTGCTTTCGGGGTTTGTTTTTAGCCGTATCCATCAAAAGTGACGATCTTCGATGCACACGTTTTCCGTTTGGTGCGGAATAAGGACGACAGTGGTGAAGCCTTTTTGCGATGCACCGCATTGGGCGCAAGGGAAAGACGCATTCGATGGACACCGTTTTCGGGCACCGAGCTGCGCGGGTAGGCCGAGCTTGACGGTAAACAGGCCCGATGGGTTAGAGTTGACCGGTCGGCTGGCCGGAATTGCCCCCGCCATAAAAGCGGCAACTTACTATTCCTTTTTAAGCTGGGAGTTTCCGAAAAAAAAATTGTTTTCCATTATGACAGCCTTTTTTGTGGAATTGCTTTTTTTTTGTGTCGATAGTTTTTCTGCAACCGTTTTTGCTGTAGAGAAAAGGTAGAAACTGCAGTTTTCCTATCCTGTTTCAAACCAAATCGACCTATTCTGGCATTTTGCGAGAGTTTAATATGTATCTTGTAAAAAAAACACGTGTTTTCTTGAAACATTCTGAAATTGAAGGAATGCTACCTTAAGCTGCTGCAATATTACTTTTTCTCATTTTAACAGCTGAATGCTATAAAACATGCCTCAATGAATCCCAGTTTACGTATATTATTAGTGTGAAAAAATAATGCACATCGTTACAAAATGAATTAAAAAAAGCCCATCATTCACTCAATTCCATTCATTCATCGATGGCATCGCCAAAAGACATTCGTAACAATCTGAACGTCGTTGAAAGTGAAACTGTGCAGAAGAGAGTATAAACAAATGATCATATAACAATTAGATCCTAAGCTGTTTAGTGTGTATGTGTTGATGTCTAGTGTTTTTTTGTGATTGCCTTCCCTGTCCTGATCAAGTAAAATAAAAACAAAAAACCTTCTTTGCGGACGGGCAAAACGGTAAGGTGGATTGTTTCACCGCTAATGGCCGCAATATCCACAATCTACACTAGCATGCATATTATAAACACTCCGAACCTCTCCATCGGTAACTCTTGAGCCTTCGTATGTGGGTAAATTCTTCCTTCCTTCCATCTGTCCGGCTGGGGAAACATTTCCCTCAAATTGCAACAATTCCCCTCCGTCGACCGCGAGCGGGTTATTTTCGTTCAATATCAAATTTAGTACAGTGAGCTCCCTCTCCTTCCGAGACCGAAACCCGAAACATGTGTTGAGGCTGAATTGGTTGAGGTGAATTTATGCCCGGTTTATAAGTTTTAGTTTTGTGGCGGTGCCAATGCTATGCCACTGCACAATAGTAATAACACTTGCCCCGTCGGAGCCTGTGGACGGGAAGGTTGTGAGTGTGAGTTTTATTATTTATATGCCCTAACACCCTTGGAAGCACAGCACAGACAGCTCCATAAATGCGTAAATTGTGCTACTATACTATACATAAATGACTTCCGGAGAATGAATCTATTGCGAGGTGCCCTTTACCTGGGATGGTGACGCTTGTAGTGGTTGCAGCGGACCAGTGCGGTCTGTGTTAAGACGATAGTGGCGCTTTAAACACTTCAATTGGTGGCGATGACAAATTGTGATGTAATTCGTCGTCTGTAGTTCTAAAAGTGGGATTAGCGGGAGGAAACAAAATGAAAACAAACCCCCAAACACGGCCCCCATATTACGCCTGTCCGTCTAGCTCCACACTACACTAGATAGGCAGGTGTGATAGATTCTTTTATGAGCATGATATAGTCATATAACCATTTGTCTAGTGCAGTTTACATCGGGAAATAACCATCGAGCGACGGAAATTTGAAAATACTTTGGCTACTTTGATTGACAGTCCTATTGTAAACGGAACAGCAGGTAGATGAGGTTAAAGAGGTCGACTCCAGCCCCCCCGTTGGCGCTTTGATGGGCAGTAAAGGGACAATTTCAGTTATTGATACTGGTACAGCTTAAATGTCTACCATATATGCGTAATTATTAAGTTTATTTGAAAGGCAGTTTTGATTGATGGAACGCAATTAGCCAATCCTAATGTATGGCGCACGTTACGTCGACAGCTTTATTGCAAGGACTGGATGGTGGCTGTTGTAGCCGTGATAATTGTTCGTTTAAAATCTTGTCTATTGGGTGTGTTTAATGTATGTTTTCTATTTGAGCAATTCAGTGCAGTATTATAATTCACTTATAGTATATTTAACAGTAAAACTAACTTCAGTGTAGCCGTACGACCTGGCCGTTGCTAAGAAATAGAAAAAAATGAATTAAAATTTAAAGTTTGTTTTAAATTACTCTTCAGGAATTTTTGTCATAAAACAAAAGTTAATCTTTCATACGGCCGGATGACCATAAAAAAAAAATTTATTATTCTTCAGATCCTAAACTATCTATCTAGAGCACTGGATTAAGACTGACTGTTCTATTGCGCTAATGCTTATATATAGTCGGATCCAACGGTCCGTTCTCACGATCGGTCACGTTGGCATTCCGCTCTGAGGTGTCCTGTTCTGGAATGTAGACGGTGTCAGCTTCTGTCTGCTGTCCGCGTGGATGGTGTTGCGTTGCTAGATCGTCGTCGCGTGGATGGTAAAGGATTGCTCAAGCGTCGTTCTAACTCAAACAATCAGCTAAAAAGCAAGTATCGGCTTATGATCGTGAGAAAAAAGTAATTGTCACGTGATCCTCCGGCGGCAAGATAAAATCGTTCACTAATTTGTAATATTTTGCTTGTGATTTTATTTTTGTTTTAGTTGTGCAAGTAAGAAAAAATAATGTAAAATTTTCTCTTCATCGATATGCTTAGTATTTACTAAAAGATGCTAAATTATATGTTTAGTCATCATTATCACCACAAATAGTTAAAGTTTCGTTTCTATTGAGCTTACCGATTCTATGTACGTTCCAGTTAATAAGAGAGCAGTCACAAGATCGGGAGAAATATCTATTAAAGAGGGATCTCTGTTATTAAGTTCTGTACGGGAAAAATCATCTCTTTGTGCCTTGTACTTGTACTTAAATAATTTCAAATTCAATCAATAATGTTATATAATATTGAGCAATTAAAACATATTTGTCGTTCAAAACTGTCGTCAATAAGAAACCCCACAATGTATGAACTGTCATGTAAAATTAGTGTCTTTTTTTCCGGAAATATTTTACATCTACTTTATTCACTTCTATTCAAACACTTACTCTTACTTGTGTCAGCTTTTCGAATCAGGTGAAAAGTAAGTGCAAATGTGTTATTAGTTCCTTATTAGTTTGATTAATTGATTAATTGATGATTAATATGATTATATTAATACGTAATATGTACAAACATTTCATTTAACATGCTTAGTGTAGAGTAATTCATTCCTAAGGAGAATTTTTAGTTAGTCTCTTTAATTATTTTATTAAAGAGTGTACTTTTATTTTTTAGTGAATTTTTAAAGCCTTTCATAAAACATGGATCTATCGGTTTTACTAGCAAAAAAAAGAAGATAAAATATATCTTCGCGCATAGAATCCGTGATCATAATCTCAGTACTCTCGACCTGTACTTTGTCAAGATCGCTTATGTTTTGCTGTTCCTTTTCAATGTTCTTCGGAAGTTTTTGCGTATTTTAAAAGTTTGTTCAAAATAAGATCGTAATTAGATATCATAAGTATCAGGAAACACATCAAGGTAATGCCTGTCGCAACACATTGTACAACATAAATATTGCCAGAGTCGACGGAAAGTTTGGCATTAGGAAAAACAGACATTTCACCCTTAAAATGATGAGATATAATTCCTTTGATACATTTGTTTTTTTTTATATATTTTATTTTAAACTGCTCAATGCTTCTCGTTCCTTCGCCTCATTGCTGCACTGTACCAAGCGTAGTCCGATCAGTTGTCGATCTCCACTCAGGCGTACCCTGATTAAACCGATCGGGGCCAACACGTCCAATACCAGCGCGCCCTAGCAGCGGTATTTTCCATCATGCGAATGAAGCCCCAAAACGGGCATTCAGCTAATTAAGATACCAACGGGGAGAGCCACACCACAGCCACACCACATCGTGCGGGACTTTGAGAAATCCGCATCAGTAAAAGTTAAGCCCATGGTTCCAAAGAGCGGAGCTTTTTTGTTGGCTGCTGTTCGGATCTGGATTTACACCACCCCGAACCCGGATCAAGCGGATCTGGTCGTCGTCTGGCAGAATTAATCGAGCAAGGGAGGAAGAAAACGAGGAAAAAAAAACGACAAACGACAGAAGGCGCACGGCAAACGGCAAAATGTCGATTGGCCTGCCGGCCGGACGAAGCTGTCGTCCCTATTCCGTAGCAAATGAAGACATTAAAAAAAGGGGAAAAGGAGGAGCAGGAGAAGAAGAAAAAAAAAACAGTTGCTTTGAACGCTTCTTTTTCCGACATCTTTTTTTTTTGTGTGCCCGAACCCATCAAAGCGACGCTTGTTGAAGACTTCCATTTTATGGCACACCCGTACTTGTCCCGATCGATCGCTAGAGTCCGAGAAATGGCCGGCAGATCGCAGGCCGTGGCATGCACAGAGGAAAAGAAAATAGATAAAAAATACCCCATTCCATAGGTCCATGTTTTCAACTCCTAGCGAATCGTCGTTTCATTAAAATTGTTGATGGCATCTTTTATGTTTTTTGATGAAACGGTAGACAAGACGTGGCAGAGGAGTCCAGCTAGATCGGGCCTGATCAAATTGGTTCAAAATGGAACTGACCAAAACAACTGGCTGGGCTTGGGTACGGGTGTGTGTTGTGGGAATCGGCAGCCAACCGTTTTGGAAACGTGCAGGGTGCGCGGGAAGCAGAAAGGAAATAAAACCTTTTTTTTGTAATTTACAACTCCTTTTTCCAGCTCGAAATGGTTCCTAGAATGCCATCAAATGTCCAGTGGATGTGAACGTCACTAAAACGACGATCTTTCACACAGCTCGGTACTACCACCAAGCACCATTTTTTTGCTTATAGTTGATAAGAGCAAGCGTTTAGAAAACATCTTAAAAAGTGACGCTACCGATAAACATTTTACCGAGCAAAACAACGATGTGCTGCAATTGAATTTGCAACGCAACGGAAAGAGCTATTAAACGAAGCTCTTGACAGGGAAAATGCCAGCAAACCACGTCCATCTTTCATATCCTTAATTAAGTTAGAGCACGGCTAGGACTCCCTGCCAGCAAGCGGCAGAATTAAAGAAGGCATTATTCCGGGGAATTTATGATCGCACCAATGCACGGCCCTAGCTGACGGTGCGGATCGATAATTGAACCAGCCGAAACCTGCTGACGGAAGCTGCCCCCTGGAACGGTTTTTTTTTTTGGAAGAATCTGCTTTCCCAAGAAATGACACAAACATGTTTTTTCTTCTTCCCAAAAGTTCTCTCCACTTCGCTTCCCCCGGCAAGTGCCACCTTTTGATACGGGCATGCTGCTTCGGATGGTTGGTCCAATTAACGAGAAATTTCCTTTTCCACGTTTCGATCTGGCTTACTTAGCGTAGGCTGGAAAACAAAGTGCCAAGTGGAAGAGGGGGTAGGGATGGTGTGCCGTAGGGTTCGTTTCTTTAAACGAATTTATGATCAATTGGTTTGGCCTGCAAGCATCGGTGAAAAGTGGAACCGATCGATCGGCAGGTTTGAGCAAGGTGTTTCATTTTTCTGGCTGAACCGAGTGTCTGAGAAATAGAGAATGAGCTGCAGATCGTATCTTGTTCGTATTTTTGTTAAATTCTATTTCCACCGATGGCAGCCATTTTGAGGCGCTTAAGACTTGAGTAATGAATTCGGTTCTTCTAGCAGCTTGAAACACACGCAAGGTGTCGAGAGTGCTGAAATCTGCAATCTTTTATCATAGCGATTAACACTATAAAGTATTAAAGAGAGTGGAATTAAATTAAAGGAATTAAATAAATTGTAAAAATGTTACCAAATTTCTATAATTAAACCTTTATGGCGGCTCGGTGGTCTCCTGGGTAGCGCCGTAGGTCTGTATCATACGATCAGGCCCGACGTTGCATCGATTCCTGTTTGGATCGCTACCGCTCCCCATACGCTGGATTAACTATCCTGCTACACTAAATCACAACCCCCCATACACCCCAATATTAACGGATGGGTACACTGAGTCACAGAAAGAGCCAAATCACATTAATGCTCTGGTTAGGCCTTGACCCTACTGGATTGTTGTGCCACCCAAGAAAGAAGATAAAACCCTTAGTTACCCCTTTGAATGGCTCGTCATTGTGAAAAAATGTGTCGAAAAATTGTTACCTAATGGGGTAAGCATGTATGTATTTTTTTTTAATGAACATTATGACTCTAGGTTCTACTGAATGAAATTGTTGTATTGCTGTAAGTATCTGGAAGTCCTCAAGAATCTCTTTTTTTTTGTGACCACTACCTTCAGATTGGCTTCACAGAAATTATTTATTAAAATTTGATTTTGTACATTTTGAACTGATTTAGTTCTATTTTGAATGTGGAATACGAAGCCGCTTAAAACTAATAACAACCATTCGAATCATGAGAAAAAGCTGAAAACGTTTAGACTACTCCAATTGTTAAATAACATTTTACAAATCCTTTGGACGATGTACTGAGCTCGTGAGATGAAACCGAATAACAAATCATATTGCAAGAAAACACTAATATTGTATATTTTTGGGAGAAACTAACACATCAAGGCATAACAATCAATTAGGAAACAAACAATCGGTACCCATATTGTGGGTCATAAATTTAGGAGCCACCGGTTATTATTGTACCATAGCCAGTCAGTCAAAATAACACGCTTTAAATATTTCCATCATGAAGCAAAATGAGTCCGTCCCCGACGACAATCTTAACAATTCGTCGTCCATCTTTGCCATGCAGAGGCTTTGTAAGATTTTCAAGGGTTTTTTATTGATAAAACATAACTAATTTATAACACCATTCGAAAAACTCCATACTTTCCAAACTATTTCCACTGTTACTTGTCAATAACATTCTTCATAACGGGTGATCTCTTCTATAACTAAACTTCCCCTCTCCCCACTTCTTATCGGGCTTTCATGACGGCGACGCCAAGTAGACAATTACAAACGAGTGGTTATAAAAATATAACAACGTCTATACTTGTTACATCTTGAGTAGTTTTTCGTTAAAAGCATTTATAAAAAAATGGGAGAGTTGTAATTTAATTTGACTACTATGATCATTTCTGACTATGATCATTTCTCATGTTTTACTGAACACCTTCTAAAATGTTTTATTTTGTAAAAATTACTAGATGAACTTATAAAGCATATTTAAAAAAAAAACCGCACTAAGTATTGCTGCCTAAACGCTCCAAAGGAAAAGAAAAAAATTCTTCAATTCTCCTAACTGTTTGAACGATTCCCTTATATGATGGCAAATTTCCATAGTAACGTTGCTATGTTCCTCTCATCATTTGAAACAACCCACCGAATGGATCAAGTGTTCAATTATCTGATTCGAAACCCTGTAACCTTTTTAAGCAAGCTTTCCTGCTGTTCGAGTCTCATGATATCAAGCTGTTTGACACCTTATGAGCCACTAAAATAATCAGCAGTACAATATTGTTAATGCTCGGGCTGGTTGAGTTTTTTAATCTACATTATACTTAGCTAAAGAAGAAAAAAAGGTGTAAACCTAAAGAGAATTCGTAGGCAGGAGATTGTGTACTAATTACAATTACAAAATATGATTACAATTGTTTGGGGTGCCGTTGGCGAATTACAAACATGTTCAGGCATTTGCAACAGACAAGATGAAGGCAACAAATTTGGCAGTACTCGCAACATTTTTATTCGAGTACCTCGGAATTGATTTTTAGAACTGTCTTTATCACAGCCTTCTTCGAATGCACGTCGAAGTATGCAATCCTCCTGCCTTCCCTGCTATCCAGGCTGCACTGCACAACTTAACAACCCTATACAAGTAGATAAGCACTACACCACATTCTGCTCAGCGGCCCCTTAACAACCGGAATCTAGTCTAGGTCAATGTGACAAGAATTGAAGAATTGCCCGTTTCGTTTTTTTTACCGCGAGCAACTCTATTCGTGATCACAACCGTTTGACGGTTCAGTTCGTCAAGTCTAGCGGGTTTTCTTGCACGTTAGCTGATAGCTATAGCTCCGTGTTTACCCATCGGGTTTGTATGCCAAGGGCTCTAGCTTTTATTTGCGTACAGCCGGGCCAACAAGAAAGAAAGGCCCCGCCAGCGCGCACGGGTGTACGCACCGGCTGAGAACCGCAGGCACGCAGAACCAACGTACGGATGAGCAAACACGCGCCTCGGTTGGTTGGTTAGTGCGCTTTGGTGCATGGTTTGATTTCGTTGACACACCACCGTGTGTCACCTCGGGCGGTGTGGCTAGTCCTGGCGAGAAGGATCATAAATTTTCCCCAACACCCGAGCGCAAGATCGACAGCCCTGTCGGAGTCGTCGTGAGCCGTGCGTCGCATTCTGTCCCTCGTGCACGATCACTCTTGGCGCGATAGAATTATCAGCCCTCGTGCAGTGCAGTTTGAGCTCCACACTTCAAGTGGTGTTTTGATTTTGATGGTTTTATAATCGACCTGTCGTCGACCGGCACATTCTTGGTGCTTTCGATGGGCGCCCGGTTTATTGCCATTGTCGTTGTGCAATAGTAATGCCATTTTCTTTGTGTATTTTAGCTGGCAAAAAAAACGTCTCTATTGAAGTAGACTGGCTCAGTCAGTTCGTCAAGTGTTTTTTTTTTATGCACACCATCCCCTTCCAAGGTGGGAAATGTTTGCTTTGTCCGCCCGCCCCTTTCTCGCCCAAAGTCCTTCAATCCGATCGGCAGGCATGGCCATAATACTTCAAGACGCACACCTTGCACACCCACCGGCAGCAAGTGTAAAAATCAAATTAATCAACAAATACGCGCAATAACCATCGCCATTATTCTAATGATTATTGTCGATCGATGAGCCTGGCAAATGGTCGAAAACCGGTGCTAATAGTGCGATAATATCGGGTAGTATCTTCTCTGCTATGAGCACCCCCCCCCCCCAGCGCACCTCCACCTCTCCCGTTTGGTGTAAGGCCCCCACATTCGACTGACCGTTTGGCCCCGCCCGCATGCCTTCACAAACGACGCTGGATGGTATAAATTAATATAGGAATAAAAATAAAGGCATAAAATTTTCGTCCACTTCGTTTATGGGTCGGGCAGGCAGGCAGGCAGGCAGGCAGGCAGACTGGCAGTGCTTGAGAGCGAATTATTAGTGGCCACGGTTACGCTGGTGGGGAAAACTCAGGACGAGTTGGCGGTTGGCACACGGTGGCGGTAGACAACGATAAGTGATGCGAGGGAAATTACTCCCAGTGCCACTGGACGTGCCGTGTGCCGGTGGAAAGTTGTTGGGCCATTTTTGGGGCGGAGAAAAACTTTCACACAACCTCGGTCAGCGAGCAAATGGCGGTTTCTTATTTAAAATTTGTGTGCGAGTGTCGGAGTGTATGGAAAAGGAAAGTTAAGTGCAATTGAAGCACTAATGCTTCATTTCGCCGTTTCGCTGTTTATCTTATTTGATATTTAAGATTTAGTGTGTGATTTCCAGAGCGCCATCCTCACCATTGAAACATTTAAAACTCTTTCATAGCTACAGACAGGCCGGACTAGTATGTAGATCAGTGATCCTCAATGCGGTTCCTACCGCTGGCAAGAAAAAAAATGCTGATGAGCTGTGGGATTTGATTAGACTGCAGATGAACAATGGATTTTAATGGGTTTCATAGATTTCGCTACTTTTTAAATCGATGTTTCGCTATCCTATTTGATGCGGCTATAGAACTTAAAAAATAAAGAACTAAAAAATGATCGTAGACATGGTCAAAAGAGCTATATAGCAGTACCATATTTGGTAGACTTTTATTTATTTATTTATTTTTTTATTTATTTAAAAATATGATGTCCACCGATGAGGTTTAACAAAATGTTGTCTTAAAAATTAATCTTACATACTAACAAGGGATAGGGATGTGGAAGACGAACACAAGACATTGCTGGGAATTGTTTATCAGTCGGGTTCGGAAAGTAGATGTCGAGATATTACAATTGAATAGTTCGGCAAAGTTATTAAATGATTTCATAGCACGAAGAAAAGGATCATTTTGGCCGTACGTGGTGACACGTGTTGGAATATGCAGAGGAGGGTGGGAACGAAGACGACGCCTAGGGACATTGAGGTTTATGGAGGATAGTAAGGAAGGTGCGTCAATGTTGTTGGCTAGGATCTCAGCAATAAAAATGGCTTGCGCATGTGAAAACCGTACTTCTTGGCTAACAATACCTAGCATCCGGCAGCGTATGGCATAATGAGGCATAGGTGCATCAGTGTGTTGGAGCAGTGTTTTGATGGCAATACGAGTAAATTTCCGCTCGACACTTACTATTCTTTGTAAGGCGGTGACACTGGCCGGTGCCCAAATCTCGCAAGCATATTCAAGTATTGAACTCACCCAGCAGCAATACAGTGTCTCCACAGCATCCACAGACATGCGACATATAAGGCCTAGCACTTTGCGCGCTTTAGCCACCGTTGCATTTATATGTTCGTTAAAAGATAGTGTCTCATCCAGCCAAACACCAAGGTCCTTCACAAGGGCAACACGTTGTATGGGAAGACTGAATATAGAGTAGCATTTTATTAGTTTGCGAGCATTAGATCGCCCAAAAGAGATTGAATAGCATTTTTCCGCGCAAAGTTCAAGGCCATTAGACACACACCACGAGGCAAAAGAGTCAAGGTCATTTTGGAGGGTATACTGATCATTGCTCGAAGATAACGTCTGCATGGAGCAAGTGTCCATTATACGGTAAAACATTAGTACAGTCTTTAATAAATAAAATAAATAATAGCGGGCTGAGGACACTTCCTTGAGGTACTCCCGATAGGCCAACAAATTCATGGGACAGTGAGCTACCAACTCTAACACGCTACCGATATTCAGACAAAAAGGACCGAAACCAGCTTAATAATGGGTCTTCAAATCCCAGATTGTTTAGTTTTGCTATTAATAAATTATGCTGAATGCTGTCAAAAGCTGCCTTAAAATCAATATAAATCGAATCAACTTGCTTACCTGCGACAAGGTTTTTGAACGCAAAAGATCTAAAACACATAAGGTTGGACGTGGTTCAACGTTTGGGAAAGAACCCATGCTGATGTTCCGAGATTTAGACTACACTTCTAGTCTTAATTCTACAAAGAATTTTACTCTGGCTATTATTGCTCTGGCCTGGCCGTCGCCACGGAAATAGAACAAATATTTAATATTGCTCGGTGAACATAATAGCATGGTGTTAAACACAAGCAGTGATATATCGGCATTAACATCCAAGTTTGTATAATTGAAACGGTACACATTATTTAAATATCTGTGTCAGTTTTCATATTTTAAACAATGCATTGAAAAGCTAACTGATGGTGTATCCGAACACGTAACTAAAAATACAGTGTTCAGGTACCTAGTAGGATTTTAAGGTTCAGGACACTTCTTAATACAGATTTTAGATCGATTAACTGTTGGCCGTATGATTTTCTAATAAAATGGAAAATGTATGCAGTTCGTTAAACACAATGCAGATTTCAAATTCAAATTAAAAAAGGACCTACTTGTATAGATTATTTTGATATTGTCACAGTTAATGCTAATGTGTTTATTTATTGAGTTTTATTAAATATTCATGTGATATTAAGGCTTTCTATGGCTCATTGTCCTTTTTTCTATGCATTTTCTATCGTCTAAAATATAGTTACAAGAAACGCCCTGCATATTGTTATAAGAATGTTATGCAGGTTTTTTTTAGTACTGCTTAAAAGATAACATTTTTTAAGCAATACGGTCTGGCTGTTACTACCGGATGAAAAAAAAAGATTAAATTTAGAAAACATCAGGTTTTTAATCAATGCAGTGTCTGAGAGACTTGTGTATAACACACTCAACATTCGTTATGGTAGACATTTTTTTAAGAGCCCAATGATTTGAACATGAGTATGTTCTATAAGAAAGAATGTTAAGTCCACTTAATAAAGAAATTTCTATAAATAAATTAAAATAAAATAAACTGTAAATGCATCGCTTCTTCAGCCACTGGGAAAGCCATACGTAAAACCAAAAGATGAGCACAGCACTGCGCAGATAACTGTAGTAAATTACCATTGTCCAGAATCAATAAGAATATTCTGTTTAGTGCACTACTACTCTCTCACCAGTTAAACTAACCCAAGTATGATTCTTCACTTACTAGAGGCGCGGAGGCCCGCTGCGAAAGAACCAATTTTTCATGCTCCCTATATTCTCCCATTCTCCCATCTATATCGAGCGTCTCATAACTGTTCTCTTAATACTCAGCTTAATACTCGAAACGCAAAACTTCCCATGAGAGATGCCTTCAAGTTAGATTTTTTTCAAGGACCTTTGGGTGTTCCAGGATTCACTATAGTTCCTCAATAAAAACTATTTGAAATCAATAGTTTCTGTATGGAACATTCCAAAATGGGAATGAATTAAAAGAGATTTTGAAACGAAAATAATATTCTAGGCTGAAAAAATCCTTGCTAGTACTTCATCTTAAACTTATGACCAATTTTCGAAAAATCTTTTGAAACCTATTTGATAATTTGAAATCTATCAGTACCAAATTAACATCATTGTGTCTAGTGAATCGAGCGTGTTGTTAAAAAATAACAAACCATCTGTAAATAGTGATTTGTGAATTAAGTTGGCTTGTCAGTAATCTGTTCTGGTTTCGTTATTTTAAAAACCCTACAACCCTATTACACCTATAATCTATCGAAATGAAAAAATAATTATTTATTTGACAGGGTCCCCAGTTTTCTTCAAAAAACATTTTTAACAATCATGTTAAATTTTGATGCAGAATCTTTTATACATAAAAACTACAATTAACATCAAATTCATTTCTTCTTTTATAACCCATAGATGTATATAATTATAATCATATAGCCCATGATAATGACTATCATAACGATTACTCGCCATAGCAGCTAATAGTTGTCTTAAAATGGGGCGAAAAAAGGATGCTGCCGTTCCCCATACGCAGGATTGATTATCCTGCTATGGGTACACTAAATCAAAGCCCCCTGTACGCAGGATTAACAATCTTGATGTGGATAGGGGGGGGGCACCAAAGCACAGTAGTGCTCTAGTTAGGCCTTGGCCCTACTGGTCTTTTGTGCCTGCCAAAAAAAAGAAGCCCCCTCAAAAACGATTTCCCATCAATAATTTTCTCAACAAACAAAATAACTGATCCTTCAAAAAGTTATGTTCGAACAATGTTGATTCTCTTCGAATTGGTTTTCGAACTCCTCAACAGTGACTGTATAAACGGTCTGGTCGCACTATGTACAATTTGATAAATTTTAACCACCTGTCAATGCCGCCATAGCAAACCAGCATACGCACACACTCACGTACGTATACATAAAATTTTACCCCATTCTCTGGACTTGTGATTACTTGTGCGTTTTCTCAGTTTTTACTGATAATTTCAGTAAGGTTTGATAAATTTCTCCCACAGCCTAGAAGATAAAGCGACAGCACCATGGACAACACCGGCGATCGAATAGAAAAACTGTACAAAAACTATGAAATCCTAAGTGACGCTAAGGAAAAGATCGGCGAGGTAGGGCATCGCTTCTCCAGTTTTTTTTGCCAATAATGTGCCGGATAACGTTGTTTATACTTGCTTTTTAAATTCATATTTACACAGCACGAAGCGGAATATAAGGAAATTTTGGATGCAGTAAAGGGATCGGCAAAGGAAAAGCGTCTTGCGTCCCAGTTTATTGGTAAATTTTTCAAGCATTTTCCTAGTCTGGCAGAGCTCGCTATCGAGAGCCAGCTAGACCTGTGCGAGGATGAGGACACGCAGGTAGGGGATGAGCAAATCGTGCTTCCATAACCATATTGGGATGAAACTAGGTTCGTTAACGTTTCCTTTTCGTCATTTTCAGATAAGACGTCAGGCAATCAAAGATCTGCCGCAACTGTGCCGAGAGACCACCGAGCATACACCAAGGATTGGCGATATTTTGGCCCAACTGTTGATCACCGAAGATTCGGTCGAGCTTCTGCAGGTTCACCAATCGTTGCTAACTTTAGCCAAGGTATGTGAGGCGTAGCAAACGCTTGCTTTGATAGTGTTTGATCAGTCGTTTTAACGTGTCTCATATTTGCAGTACGATGCGGTTGGAACACTTACCGGTATATTCAGCCAGATCGTGGGCGGCGACGAAACGACCCGTTTTCGCAGCTTTCAGTTCATTAACAACAAAATTATGAAACTTGAACCACAAATATTGACGAAAGTAGTGGAAGACTTCATTGTTGCCGAAGTGAAAAAGATAACACTGGTAAGCGAAACTCAACGACGAGCATAAAGCGATGGTAACTAGATTGTAACACGGAACCGGTTATTTTTCCTTCTTGCAGGACGTTAGCTCGGACGAATTTCATCTGTGCATGTCCATCCTGAACCAAACGAAGCTTAGCAAAACACTTCCCGGCCATGTGGAGCTAGTTACACTCGCTGCCGAACAGGCTGATCTTGAAAGCGATCCTGGCCCGCTGGCATCCGATGACGAGACTGTTGAACGTTTCATTCAGTGCTCGACTGAAGCCATGCCATACTTTTCGGTAAGCTAGCGAGATTGCAACCAGAGTCAAAATGTGCTTACTCATGCTTTATTTTGTAAACTATGTATGTCTTTCCACAGTCTCAGGTGGAATCGACTCAATTTGTAAAGTTCATGTGCGAGAAGTTCCTGCGACCAAGCGTGTGGAGCTTGATTGGTGCTGCGGACGAGCAGCATCAGACACAGTTGCGCCTGCTGAAGGTGTTTGCTGAGATGTCTGCATTTTGTGGAACGCTGGAAAAACCCGCCGAAAAGGTGGAAGCTATTTATGAAGTTTTACTGGTATGTACCTTCTTGCTTCTGTAATAGAGCAAATCAATCACTGATCGAATGTTTGGTATGTTTCAGGAATACATGCCACTACCGCCACTCGATGCCGATTTGAACGAGACACCCTCGTTCCAGTTTTCACATGCCGAATGCCTGTTGTACGCTCTGCACACGCTCGGCAAACAGGCCGTCGATTTTCTTACCTTCCCTGACAATTCAGCTAAGTTGAAGGACTTCCGCTCCAGGCTGCAGTATTTGGCGCGAGGAACGCAAGGGTAAGTTTTTTTTATTGTTTTTTTTATTCAGTAGTAACGGCCAGGCCGTATTGCTTATTTTTTTATTGTTTTATTACTATTTAAAATCATTGTAGCACATACAAATTACTTGTAAAGGTTTTACAAGTCACCTTGCGATTTGAAAGGCACATTTGATTTATCGTAGAACATTGAACATTTCATTTAAGTGGTGTAACTTATAGTATTTTGCCTGCAATGTCACAGTTTGTAAATGATTTTGTATGCCATGTCGTATCGATCTGTAGTTAAGGAAATCAAAAACATACATCGCTGAACAAACCCTGAAATTTATTAACTTCTCAAATGGCTGACTTTTGAGTTCGTCATGTTCAGTGTGAAATTAATTCTGCATGGTGAATAGTAGTTTTAACCTTGGATCCTAAATCTAGTTTCTAATTAAAGCATGAGAGAATCCATACAACAAAGCGCAATCAATAAACAACATTGGCTTTAAAGTCCGCATGAAGTCACTGACAGTTCGTTTAACATTATAACCAAATGATATTAAAAATCAAAATTAATGATTGTGCCCCTCTTTTTGAAAAGTAAGATACAGTTTTACTTGGATTGTTATGTTACAATATAGCCAAAAACCTCTACTTTAATTTAAGAAAAGTATGTTTAAAATACTTTTTAATAACTTGCTTCTAGTTTAAATACTCATCGTTTATCTTGTGATTTTCCATGTTTTAGATACATCAAGAAGCTTCAGGAAGCCGTCAAGGGTAAAACGGCGGAGGAAATGAAATCGGAAGAGAACCAAATAAAGGTGACCGCCCTGAAGACCACTTCCAACATCAGTACGCTGATCCGTGATCTGTTCCATTCGCCGCCAAGCTTCAAATCGGTCGTCCAACTGTCCTGGGTTGTCCCGAAAGGCAAAAAAGCGGTAAGAACCATGCATGTTGAGAATCGGAAAGTCGAATTAATATTTAAAAACTATTTTTCCCCTCCTTTGGCAGCAACAACAAAATCAAGCACAGAAACAGAAGCCAGAAGAACCGGTCAAGCCGGGCAACAAGCGCCATGCCACGATCACGTTCGATGGCAATGGTAAAGCGGCTGGTGACACAAAGGGCCCCAAGCAGGGCAAACCGAACCCAGGCTCGCAGAAAATGTATACCCCACCGTCGGGTAAATACTCTGGCAAGCTGCACCGAAACGGGGGCGGCGGTGGTGGTGGTGGCGGCGGTGGCCGGCGTGCCAGTGGCGGTGGTGGTGGAGGAGGTGGAAACTTCCGTCGCGGCAGCTACGGTGGCAATGGTGGTGGTCGCAACAATGGAGGAAAAAGGAAGTATTAAATCGCGTACAGTTGTATGGTTTGGGAAAAAGGGGCGCAAAAGTAGCCAGAGTACGCCATTTTCCCCTTTTTCTCTTCCGTTATCGTATTGCGATAACGGTTCTTAGTGTTACGCATTCGTGTTACTGTAGCTAGAGCTGTAGTAGCATGCCATTCGAAAACTATTTATCAGGGGTTTAGTATCTAACACCTACATTAGATTGGCAAGGAGACTGTAGCATACATTGAGACCTTCGTTTGCTCGACTTAGTGTTCAGCAATGTTGCGTTTTACGAACCATTTTCCCTTCTTTTTATGACAGTTGTGCAATATTTTCCACACTGGATCAGTGGTGGTGTATTATGCGACGATAAAAATATCTCTTTTTAAATGTACTCCTACAATTAACCTAACCTGGCGCACACCACATTACATGTTTGTCGCGTTGCCCGACCCGACCCAGGAACTCGCAATTTTCTGTGGTATTGGCTCCGGACAAACTGTTGCAAGAGGTATCGTTCCAGCAGTGCACAGATAGAAGATATAAAATCGTACGAAAATCAATATTCACCATACAATACCATAGCATCCCTCTCTATATCGTGTGGTAGATGAAACTCCTTCAGTCATCGCTGACGACAAATAGACGTTCGTTCCCTTCCAGTGGATCATCAACTGTGTGTTCAGCGGACTTTGGCTTCACATTTTATTTCCTCCCTTTTGCAATGTCTTAGAGTTTTTAAAGTTATTTCGAAACTCGGCGTCTTTCCCCTCTTCCCAACTAACCTAACGAATCTTCTATTTTGTTTCCCAACTTGAACCATACTCTCGCTTTTGCCTCCTTTTGAAAACCATACCTGTACCCGATTTTCGACGCAGCAACCACATCTTCAACATCGCAACAACAGACTATCTACAACTGACCATCCATCCTCCACCGTTGTCGCACAACGCGACATTCTCTTCCAGCGCGTGTAAGTCTTTTCCGTCGTTCGTGAAGGAGTTGAAAGTTGGGTGTGTGGTGTGAAGTATTGGGTCACAACCCCAATTTGTTTTCTAGCATTGTGAGTACATTGACTCTTACTGATATTACGCATCTTTTATATATATTGGACCAAAACACCATTTTCTGCAGCAAGTTGCGAAGATGGATGGTTATCATGTCGATGGTATTTTACGTACAATTATCCTAGTGATAAGTAGTTGTCATTTTGAAGTAACATTCATTATGGATGGATTTTATTTCTTTACGTGGAGAAACTGTTGGTTTTCCCGCGAAGTACACAATATAGAATGACTTGGTTTTCGTACGTTCGTAAACCAGTTTGAACAGCAACGTTTGTTTTGAGCGTGAATGAAATTGATCCCGTGTTTTAACAACGTTTAATTCCGATACTGTAGTTTTACTGGCTGCAAAGGAATCGTACGATAACGTTAAAACTACCGTCATCCATGGTTTCTAATACGATGGAACTGTGTTTGGTCTAAACTATAGACCTTTTCTTGATGTACATGGCTCTATCGCATAGATGCGAAGTGAGTAAAGCGACCCAGCACAAGTGTAGCTGTGTTGCGCATGTAACACGCTAAACTTACCTATAGGTCCTACGATTTAAATACGCTCCAACTCTCCTCCTACACACTTGGTTTCGAATTTCTCTTGAATAAACACACACTTCGTGGGTATGATAAGCCGTCTCTTTGAAAGTTTATATTTAATCCGAAACAAGGCACCAGCACGATTCGGTTTGATCACCCTGTCACTATATTTTAATGTAAAATATATAATAAACATTTACAACCACGCAGCAACAATTTCTCTTCGAGTTTTATGCATTCTTCGTTTCATGTTCATGATGCATCGCTACCGCTGCCTCAAACGTTTCGATCGTATGGTCGCACACGCGCTCCAAATCTTCCAGCCCTCGTCGTAACACATCGATGGCACGGACGTTTTTGGCGGCCTGTATCCGAAAGTGCATTTTGTTCTCTGCCGGATGTGGGACGGTGTAGCCGCAAAAGTTAACATCTGAACTGAGGGATAAACGGCATTGTAACAGTCAATACATAGTTCTCCGACAATAACAACACAACAATACTTACTATTTGCAGATGATGCTTTTCAAAACGTTTCCCAGCGTGTGGCCTTCGTCCTCGAAAACGAACGTGCGCGAACTTTCGCCGGAATTTTCATCGCCTGTAAGCTAGTAAGGAAGGTGGAAAATATAGTGGTTATAGTTGAAAGAAATAAGTTAGCTCAATTATTTGCTTACTTCTGCTAATTTCGGCATGGTAAATAGAGTATTACGACTTGTTAGCGAGTAAAGCGGGCTTGTAGCTGCAGAAACACGCTGTTTTGTTGATATTGCGGAACTGTCTGCCGGTTTTGAGGTAAACATCGCACATAGGTTGCGCACCATCATTGTCGAAAAATATAAATACGAATTGACATGTGCATTGTGCTGCAAAAACAGCTTTTTTTAAATAATGCCAAGTCCTTAAATGCTTTATATTAATCATACAAACGATAAGAGTTATTCTCTGTTTGCAAGAGAAAACAAAAAAAGGTCTTAAAATTGCCATGACCTCCCACTGTTCAGAATTGCAGCGCATACTAGTGATGGGTAAAAGTTCCGAAAAGAGCGCATTGAACCCGTTCTTTAGGTGAAGTCTTGATCCTGTTTGATTCAGTGTAATGAGGATGAGTTCCTTGAATCTGGATCCACCAATGGTCTACTCTAGGTTTCGTCGTAAGCGACAAATGATAACAACAAATATAAACCGCTTTACCAAGGATCTCTGTGTTGTCAAAAATATCTGAAAAGCATTTTGGGTGGATGTTTTGATTCAGATTTTCCGAAAAAAATAATAAAAAAATAACAAATTAATAATATGTATCTTATAGAGCAAATTATTGCAGTAAAAAAATGTTGTGTTTTAAATTTGATCGTTTTACATTCTTCTTCTTTTTTCAGATTTGATGCTCTCTTCCTATTTTACAGTTTCTTCGTAGACAAATCCTAGAGCACTCATAAAACTTGTCGTAGTCGTTTGTCATATACGACAGACTATAAGCTGGCCTTGGACCTGAGCTCCGTTCTCGCAAGTGATGGAATAATTCTTGTTTAAAATTAAGCATCACTGCAGAGAAAATCACTGGTCGGGGAATTCTAGCGCAAAGAGTGGAACTGAAGAAAAACATGTTTTGTTTTTTTTTTTGTTGTTTCTTTCACCTCGCTAGTAGAATGTAATCGTTCCACCAGGTACGTTCTTCTTTGCCCATCACTAGCGCATACCGGTTGTGCCCGTCTGTCCTCGTTTTCCCCTTCACTTTTGGTTCTTGGCGAACGCGATCAGACCGTGCCAAGCGCTTCTTCTGCCATCTTGAAAAACTAGTGACAGCGCAGTAGGACAATGGAACCGCTACGGAAAATAATAGTGAACAAATATTTTCCTAGCTTTGAAAACTTTAAACCAGCCAATCTTGTAACGGACCAGGAGTATATGATCGTAAAGTAATGATCTCGATGTTGAAAGCTGTGTAGGGAAGGGCAACGCTTCTAATCACAGTGCGCTTTTCGTTTGCAGGCATTGCCAGCTGGATGATTTTCTCAACACCGAAAACAATCCGGTTGTGTTGGACCGCATCTGTGAGGGAGAGCAGGTACAAACGGCAGAGTTTTACAATCGTCAGGAAAGTAAGTTTTTCATCATTCAAAACAAATTCATGTGATGGTACCCAAATTGTGTTCACTACTTCGCAGAAACGTATAACAGAAATGTTGCGAAAATTTATCGCAAAAATAGAGCAACCTCTCCTGCTCCTCGTACTGTTACACCAGCGCCGCCAGCTACACACGGCAATGAGCCTGTTGTCTTACAAATTGCAGCAGAACTTCCCATGGAACCGGTTAGATCGAACGAAAATAACGCTGGTGCTGCGCAGGTTGATCCGTATCAGCTCCGGGAAGAGGAAATCAACGCCATAGCGACCGTGATACCAACGGCGGTACTTCCCGAAGACGACAACTTTGGCAGCCAAGATGCCGATGGTGCACGTGACTTTTTGCAACTCTGCACTGGCGAAGAGCTGCCACCGATGTCGCTGAGACAATCGAAAACGAGGGAAATGTTAATCTCCCAGTTTCCCACCTTGCCACCGGTGGTTCCCCCGATTGTGGATAACTTTCAGGAGCTCAACCTGGAAGCGATCAATACGCCGCTGTTCAAGAGACCGCTCGGGGCTAGTACACCGTGCGTGCAAGTTGCCGTGCCGGAGCTACAACTGCCAATGCCTATGGCCGACTTGCAGGAATTTGTACCAGTTGAGGTTGTGCCGGAAAATCGTACGGAAGAATCCATCCCTCTGGTCGTACCCGTTTCAGCGGAATCGAACGCTGAGCCTACAGGTCGGCCAGTAGTGGAAAGCAGCTCGTCAGAAGAAGCTGTGCCAGTGCCGGTACAGCGCACCCGACGCCCTCGACGGGAAGTTGCATTAACGCAACGCCTCGAACCGTTTGAAAGTACGCCACGGGCAACGGCACGGCCGAGGCGAAATTTCGACATTTTCAGCTTTCCGTATCGTACAGTTTGGAACAAAACGATACAGGACGTGCAAAGTCTACTGCAGGAGATGTATCAACAGCAGCAGCTGCGAACGCATCTGCAAGAACTAAGTGAAGTGCCTGTTATGCGGGAAGCTACCACGAACCAAAAAGTAGATTCCGGGTTCGGGCAAACAACAAACGAAAGGTCCCGCAATCTACAGCTTCCGATGAGTACGACTGAAACCTCCAACTTGGCGGATAACCGGACGGATGACAAGGTTATCGTGGCCCTCGATGAGCAGTTGCGCGATATACTTAACCAGCAGCATGCGATTGTGACGTCGGATCTGGCCATGAGCGTGCAACCGAATCACCTGGAATCGGTCGATGGGAAGCTGGCCGAGGCATCGGATGGCTACCAGCTTCCAATGGTGATAGGGGACACGGTAGGATGTAATTTTAGCACTACTTTCTGTTAGAAAATTAATGTTTACCTTCAATACCCTTTTGCAGCCGGTAAATATCGAAGCGGATGTGATGAATAAACCAAGCCAGACAGAAACAGCCGTGTCCGTATTACAGGAGACGGAAAAAATTGCCTCCACTTCCGCTGTGCCCGTGCCAGATCAGCAGGAACAACCGACGAAACGCATTTCAAGGAAAAGAGGTAATGGAAAGGGCGAAACTCCAGCTGAGAAACAAACTAAAACAACAACAACAAAGGTAAATAAATTTTGATATTCTGTTAATTTGATGGATGAAATGTTGAAAATATTTGAAAACATTACAGAGTGCGAATACAGAAGATAACATAAATGACGTTAGCTCTGTACTGTTTAATCAGGCCAAGGAACTCGGGACAATTTCGAACGAGAAAGAAGAAGCGACCGAAATGGTGGCCCCAATGGATGCAATGGTGAGTACTAGAGAAGAGAACATTTTGTAAGAATACGTAAATGAGCATCATGCAAATGATATTGCGGAGTCAACACAGTGCGAGTTATAGAATCTTAAAAAAAGTGAGTCACTAGTCGACTCGAAGAGCGACTCATTCAAATCGTAAGTTAGATGAGCATTAGTTTCTTAATGGAATCAAAAAAGATTAAGTTAGCGATTTGAACTCCTTTAACTACTGCTTAGCTCTTTTTCAACTATCTCAAATGATTGAGTATTCCCATCTCTAGTAAGTACGCGTGTTAGTAATCAGATTGCTTTTTGATAGACAAGTGCTTGCATCAGTAGTAGGCTACGCCAAGGAAGGTTACTATGGGTAAGCAGCGTGACTATTGTCTGACAATACGCAGTATGTTAGAAAACTATTCATCTGGCTGAATATTTTACAGGGGGGTTTGGTCAGGCACTATTCAGACTTCAACGATTCTTCTGTCGCTACAGGTTCTTTGTGGTGAATTGCTCAATCAGGGTGTATATTGGTCAGGTAGCGATTTACATCCAATTTCAATATTATTACACCTATCTGTACGTTTGGTCTACATTTCAAGGCACTCTGTTGCCTGTTGAATCGTGCGGTATACTTCAGATATGTAAGAGAGCTGCAGACCATTGAAGTCTATATCATCAGAGTACGCTATAATCTGGAATGACTTATAGAAAATGGCGTCTGAAGTCTCCGCATGATCCTCTCTTGCATTATGTAAGTTGAATAGGAGACAGAAAATTCTGTGGATCTCGCTCAGACCATTGATAAAACCACAAAGGGCCCTGTTAGTTTTTCATTCACCTTCACTTGGCATGTAACGTAGGTGTTAGTAATTCTTACTAGACCGAGGAACTTGATTAGGAATCCTAACGAGATCAGTGCGTCGTAAAGATTTACCTTGGTTAGTGCTTTCGTTTGCAACCTTAAAATCTATGAAAAATCTTAGTTATTTTGTCATCGTTTGTCGTTTTTTTTTGTTGGGTCTGTGCGCCTCTCATGTTTATCAAAGTATCGGTTCAGTAGCTTGCCTGTCTTTTAGTTTGGTACCTTCTTTCTTCGCGCTGTACCATCCATAATTTCAATAACCCTTCTATGTATACTGACTATCTAATTCGAAGGCATTATCCCTTCCTTCATTTCTTCCAGCTGATTGATATCATGATCGCCGTGCAGGGAGAAGTGTGCAAACAAAAAGAAACGGGAAATCCGTGTGTTTCGATACAGCGCTTACAACAGATTCTTCGCATAAACGCACGGCTGAGCGCTTGTAAACTGATTAAAAACATTATTCTACTAAAGCAAGCGTGTCTGCTTGATGTGCAATGCAAAAATACGGACAATCAAATCACAAGCGTGACTTTAAAGCTTCCGAATGTGGATGAAACAGAACTTGTGTAGCCTAAAACCTCACCTCTCGCCCAGCTTAGGATTAATCATATTTATGCGATTCAAGACGTAATATTTCCATGTTTTCAGAAAATATTTATAATTGCTATCGTATGCGGACTAATATTTAATTATTGCAAAGGTTGCCGTTGCATAAAAATGTGATACATTAAAAGATCTTTCATATATGCACGGTTAGGAATTATACATACAGAGTAATGTATTGAAACATACATTTAAGCTATATGACAGAGAAATAAGCCGAGGGGCATGCCCAATGTATTCAAGCTAGTATTTAATTAATATTTGTTTTAAAAATTGAATCCATTATTTAAAAATGTAGTTTGATACATTAAAAGGTCTTTATCTTTTTGCACTTAGGAATTACACAAACAGAGTAATATATAATATATAAAAAGAAATATAAAAAGTAATTTATTTAGTTGTGTGACAAAGAATTGAACAATAAAAAGATGTGTTCCTTAAGAAGTACATTAACAGTACATCTTCATCCATTTACACTTAAGAATTATTTAAATAAAGTAATATATTAAAGTTATATGTTAGCTGTGAGGCAAAAAATGAAACAATGATAAAACATTAACTAAGGGTAATTAGCTGATAGATCTTTTAACACACTCATAGCGCGACCCGGACTCTGCCAAGTCTTTATACTGCTCCCTTATGCAGCACGTGAAAGAAAATGCATCCTTTTCGACTTGATCACTGATTCGACTCGCAGGTTCACATTGACATAGAGGAACGCCGTACCCGTTTTGGGTCCTCTCAAATTCGTTCCTTGTCCTGTGCCGTCGATTCTCGTATAACGTATTTAATCGGTTCTATAGACTCACTCGTTGAACGAAAAGCTAGTTGTGCAGGTTCCATACAATCTTTAATACATTTACACAACGAGAAGGAATCATAGTGATGGGAAAAACGGCTCCGGAGCTGAAGCCGGCTCCGACCTGCTCCGAAATTTCCGTAGCCGGCTCTGAACCAACGGCTCCGGAGCCGGCTCCGAACTTAGTAGTAGTCGATGTTGCCCACAAACCTGCATATCGAGAGCGTAATGATCCGTCCAATTAGAGGAAAAAACTACAAACACAAATGTATTCCTTAAGAAATGTGA
>KB671548.1:42690-63958 GCA_000349105.1 Anopheles epiroticus | reverse complement strand
AACAAGTCAGCTGGTAGCGATGGGCTGGTGGCAGAGCTCTTCGAGATGGGCCCGGAGAGGCTTGCCACTACGTATGTACTACGAATAAGTCGTATAAAGAGATAGTCGTTATGAGAGGGTCCACTGAACATAATTCTAATCTAAAACAATTCATTCAACGCTATTATAAGAGTGGCAAACTGATTTTTGAACAGACAAAGATGAACTCAAGATGAAGTAGCATATAGACCTCCTGGACATAGTAGTAAAAGGATCACCTGATTTGTATTTAGTACGCTTAATAGTACAGGAGGATAGGAATAGGATCACAAAAGTTTAATTTTTGTTGCAGGACAGCCGATGTTGCCCACAAACCTGCATATCGAGAGCGTAATGATCCGTCCAATTAGAGGAGAAAACTACAAACACAAATGTATTCCTTAAGAAATGTGAGGTTTTTTATTGTTTTTTTCTTAACAAAAGAGACATATCTGTACAGCGCTGGCATATTTGTCTGTTGGCTAAACAAGAGAAAATATTTTATAATTGTATAGTAACAAATCTACTTAGTCTAATAAGCATTTAAAAAAAACTGTAAACATCGTCGTAAAAAGGGAGTTCGTTTGTAGTTCTTCCGTATAATAGACATAATCGTTTTGCCAAGTCTTCTGTATGTGGCTGTAGGTAGTACCTTTCTATAATTTTGTAACAAAAATCTAGGAATAAGCAAACGAAACGTGCTTGCTTTTGTTTTTTTTTTTTGTAATATGTTTCTTTACGATTTATTATTTGTTGCATCTTGATACCGGGTTTGTAAAAAAACGTTCCCTTCTGTACCTTTGTCCTTACACGTGGTGGGTAGCCCAAGCTGGGAAGCGTTCGATTTTATAAATCTCATTCTCCTTTCTGGGCCTTGGTGTCTTCTTTTAGTGTGTTTCCCCGTAACACGATATACAACACTGCGTTTTGTTTCCTTTTAGACGAACTCAGTACCAGATAGCTACAAGTAATAGATGTGGGTTTGTGTGCTAGCTGTTCTGTCCGTTGCCGGTAGGATTTCTTATGGCGCAGCGAATTGAAATCCACCGCACTTGTGCGAAATAACAAACTCTATTTTACACTCGTCCTACTTCTTTCCCACAAAACTAACGACCACAATATCTTACTACATCGCTTTGTCTTCCCTAATCACTATCTTTTCCTTATTTGCTATCGTGCTGTCGCTCTGCTGCTGTGCTTGGCTTGGCGCTTAGAGAAGAAAAGGTATATGCAGATCGTGATTTCATCTCGCGGATTTTCTGTGCTATTTGCTCGGTTTTGTGCAATTCGTTCTCAGTTATCACGGTTTGTGTTCTCCCCACACACACACTCGGTGTACTCTCTGTGGTTAAGGCGCTTTTGTGGTAGTCTTTTGCGTTCGGGTTCAGGGCTTGCATTTCCCCCTTATTCCTACTGGAGGTTTGGCGTTTTCTCCTGTATTATCTCTCTTTTTAATAATAATGGCCATCATTGAGTAATGAAAGTTGTGTTTTTCGTTTGTGGGAAGGCTATTGCAGTAATCAATTCTTATGCGACTTGGTATGGCCCACAGTAGTAGTTTGTATGAATCAAAATAACAGAATACTGAATTTTTCCGACAATGTTTCGTTCCGATTGGCTTAATTGGCCTTGTAGAATTGGCGGGTAAACTATTTTTGCAAATAAAATCTCATTAATCACACGCGTCACGGTTGCTGCTGCTCAGGCCGGTCCGAGCAGTTCCGAAAGCATCTCCCGGCTGGAGAACGCATTCGCTGTAATCCCTGTCCGCGAACGGCTCCGGTTAAGCTGGGCGCGCCGTTCGGCACCGGCCGGCCGGGGACCACGTCGCCTTCGCTGCTCCCGATTCCCAAACGCCGACCCAGTCTGCAGTGCCTCCAGCAAGCTGTCCATCACGCCCTCCTGCGTTTGTGCCGAATCGATGCTGATCAGATCCACCTTGCGCTGTTGCCGCTCGAGCATTTCGCGCTGCGCCCGTTCCTTCGCTTCCTGCGCACGGCGCTTCTTTTCCTCCTCTTCGCGCAACCGCAAGTTATCCGCGTGCGCTTGCACGAACGCGTCCTTGAACGTTTTGATGTCGGTGAAGAACTCCTCCATCGTGTACTTGGCCGGATCGAAACAGTAGTACTCGGACAGGCTGGTGAAGAGCGATTCCATCTGGGCGAGCATACGGCCCAGCACCTCGACCTGCGCCCGGCACTCGACCGCAAACTGGCCCATCACCTCCAGGAACTGGTCGTCCTCGCTTTGCGGCACCTTGTTGTTGTTGAGGTCCGATTCCAGGTTCTTCAGCGAGTTGTTCATCTGGCGCATCGTTTTCTGGATCGTGTCGAGGCTTACGCGTGACGCTTTGTCCACGTGCGACAGGTCCTCGTAGAAGGTGAGCGCATCCGGGAACTTGCTCTCGATCACCTCGGCCAGGTAGTGCAGAAGCGTCTGCTTGTTCTCGTGGTCCTTCGTGCTGGACAGCTTGGGCAGGAAGCTCATCTCGAACCCGAACGCCGGGTCCTTCTTCGAGCCGGAGTTCATGTAGTTGCCGAGCAGCAGGATAAGCTCCAGCACCTTGGCGAACTTTTTGCTCTTCTTTACCTCTTCGCACGCCGCCGTGCCGGCCACAATGTCCGGCTTCACGTCCTGCACCATGTCCGGGAGGTTGATCTTAAAGCTGAGACTCTGTAACCGGGCGCCGAGCCGCTTAATGTCACCGATCGTCGCGGCGAACCGTTCCGCACCGGCCAGATCCTCGCCGCGGGCCCGTATCTCCTGCAGGCGCTTGAGCTGATCCGGTGGCGGAAGGTACTGGATGAGCTGCTGTAGAACGCTCGGGCTGAGTACGGACGTGTCGCAGCGCAGCAGACAGGTGCGGATCTGCTCGTAGGAAAGGTGCTTCAGCGAGCCGCCGAGCAGGATGGAAAGGTTTTGTGCCGCCTTGCCGTCGAGCACGCGCAGATCGACGTTCTTCTTCGACGACTGGGGCCGATCGTTAGCGTCCTTGTCGATCGGTCGGGCCGGTTTGGAGGAGAACTTCATTGCCAGGCGAGCGAAAATGTCATTGTCGGCCAGCTTCTCTTCCTCCACCTGTACCCAGAACGAGTTCTCGGAAAGGTTTTTCGCATCCAGCCCGTTCCAGTTGGCACGCTTCATCGGACCATCGGTGTCCCACTTTTTCTTCGGCTTCAGACCGTACGGTAGCTGTTTGGGGGCGGCGTTCGGGAACGGTGGTGGCATGCCCGGTGGCCGTGGGCCCATCATCATCGGCGGTGGAGGAGGTGGTGGCCCACCGCCCATACCTGGCATGGGTGGTGGTGGTGGAGGACCACCTCCGGCCCCGGGGAATGGTGGCGGAGGTGGTGGAGGTGCCCCACCGCCACCACCCATCATAACCGGAATGGCTCCGGGGCAGGGTGGGGGAGGTGGAGGTGCCGCTACTCCTCCCGGTAGCAGTCCGGGCGGTGGCGGTGGAATGTTAATTTGAGGTAGTTTACTCTTACCCTTCGGCGACACGACAACCCCGGTCGCCTCGATCTCCTTCAGCCGATCCTCGAGCGCAGCGACCCGGGCTTCCGCCTCCTGCCGGGCCGTCTGCAGCTCGGTCATGCGCTTTTCAAAGTCTTCCGACTTTTTGCTCTCCATCTGCTTCGTCTTTTCTGCCATATCGTCCAGCAGGGTGCTGGTGTCGATGTGAAAATCACGACTCTCAAAGTTCGGATCGCACCCGTTCTTGTGCAGCACGATCTGGGAGACACACTCTTCGATCAGCTTAAAGTACGCCGGCCGGTACTGGTGATCGTCGCGGATAAACAGCAGATGCTGCAGGATGGACAGGAAGTACGGTTCGCAGCTCGTATCGGCCACCAGGTTCTTCAGCAGCTCGAAGCAATCGTTCATATCGTCCAGCTCTAGCCGCACGTTGTCGAACCGGTTGCTAAACTCCTCGAAATCGTCCTCCCGGTAGCCGTTGAAGATTTTGTAGTGATTCACCAGATTCTCATTGCCACTCTTTTCCACTATCTCGGTCAGCTGATCGATCCGCTCGTACAGCCCGGCGCGCATGATTTCGCAGCGCAGGTGCAGTCGGAAGTTGATGTCCGTCGGCGTGTTGATGATACAGTTGATGAAGATCATCGTACTGCAGGTTAGCTCGTTGTTTCGTTCACTGTCCACAAACAGGCCCTCCACAATCGGGCGGAACCGGTCGGAGCCGGGCTTTCGCATCGAGCTCACGTTGGTAATGGCTCGCAGCACCTTCTCGTACCCGTTGCGATCCTTCAGCAGCGTTAGCGCGGACAGTAGCTTTATCGCTTCGCACATCGTCTGCGGGAAGGTGGCATCGATGCACTGAGCGAGCATGTGCACCACCGGGTGCTGATCGGGCGTGAGGATCTCGTTCAAGCCCCAGGAGTTGTTCAGGATCGCCTTCAGACAGCGGAGACACTCGTACTCGATTTTGGGCATGCGGCGCGGACCCGATTTGCAGTACCGCAGCAGCAGCACGATCTCGTTGATGCCATCCTCGCCAAAGTCTTTGATCCAGCTGATGGGATTGCTGGTGAGTGCGACGCGCAAGCTTTCCAGACATGCCAGCAGCTTGCTGGACCGGTTGGAGTAGTCGCCTTCGTGCAGGTACTGTACGTAGTCGGAGGGTTTCTCGAAGCGTGAGTTTGCCCGGTGCTCGGAAGATATTTTACCTACAAGAGAAAGGTTAATTAGAAGCGTTTTTGGAAACAGATTATAATGTGTGGTGTTTGAGCTGTGCAACGGAAAGCAGGGAATGTCCATTAACTTTTAGATCCTTCTTGCTGATTTCAAGAAGATTAGCAGCTTATATTTAAAGCATTTGCGCTACGATCATGGTTTGAAGTTGCGGAGAACCGTGTGCCCTTTAGGATGGAGTATTTCAAACCCTCTAGACTTGACACCGTTTGAGGCAATTCAGCTAGCAATTTGAACCATGTTTAACCCTCAGGATGAACTTGGGAGCATCTTAGGCCCCTCAGGATGCATCTCAGACTCTCAGTGTAGACTTGTAAGCATCTCAAATCCTCCAGGGTCCATCCCTGGAAGCCTGTGAGGCTCTTTCAAATGAGACCTGAAAGCATCTGCGACTGCTCAGGATGGAAAATAAAGCAAGCTGAGGCCCCTCGAATATTAGGCCTATAGGTATCGACTTGAGAGCATTTCAGGCCCGTCAGGAAGGGCTAGGAAGCATCTCAGGCTCCTCAGGATAGACTTGGAAAGCATCTCACCGCCAACACTAAGGTTTAAATTAAACATTTGCGAACCATTTCAATGATTGTTATCACAAGTCTTCCAGTTTTACCCATTTTTTCCATTGACCGCCATTGACTGATCGCAAACAAAAGCTAGTTGCTTTCGCCCTATTGGTCTAGTAGTACACGAGACGCAAAGACCCCTTACCACTATGTCACATTTTTATCTTATTATCAACCAACTGCTCAAACTTTTGTCTGCCGGAGCTATTGACCGTGATCCAAGTGCTCTTCTTATCCTTGGAACAGTTTAGTAGGCTTTCCAGCTATGTCTCCAACTAATCGGAAATTAAGGTTTGTTATCGCGAAGGGATATGCTTTGAACATTTTATTAGAAAACATCTCAGTAAACATTTCTGTGGTAATTGGTCTCATTGGTCATGTAGCGTCATTGTGCAATACTTCAATGGAATTGGGATATATAATGTTGTAATCTAGTAGTTCCGAGATGTTGTAATGATCACTCCAATTTTCTAAGAATTAAAAAGTTTTTAGACATACGAGTTTAAGCATGACGGAATATGGGAACATCTCGACTCAAAAACGATCACATTATTTGCTGTATTACACAAGAAGTCATTTGTCAAACGGACAAACAATTCAGAAAAGTTACTTCAAACTATCCTCATAACTCAGAAGATAGCTGTCGTAATGAATTATGAATAGGCAAAAGACTACACTATAGGGCATTGCTACAGCATCCATGAATTCATGAAAATATGAATACCTCTGGAAGCTATGTAACACATTGTAATTATCAGTTCTCTATTAGCATAACACGTGACTAATAACTTGAGGGATTTAAAAGAATTTATTAACCCTTCGCAAAACTGCCGTATTAAGTGTGATGCTCTGCATATTGCTAGCCCTTTGCCAAGCTAAAAGAACGATTACGCCTTTCCGCACCCCATCAATCTTTGACCCACATATGCACAAACACACCCTTGCCCTAATATCCGATTGCTCGCCACAAATAGATACAACGAACGCAGAAAAAAATGGTTCTATTTTAAAAGTTGTTTACAAGCATAATTTCAGGTTTTGTTCTCTCTCTCATACACTTGAGACGGACAGGTTTCACAGTTACTAAAACATCGTCAACCCCGAGAAAAGATGAAGTACATCGCATTAGTGTTCTTTCACTCCCTTGCAGCAGCAGCAGCAGCACCAGCAGCAGCAAACACGATCAAGAATGATCATCTCGTTCACAACCGTAAGCAATTGAATAAACAGTTGCGGGGTGCGACTCATATGCATGTTTTGAAAAACCATTAGTGAACCGTTAATTATAGCGTGATGGTGTCATCGACGAAAGTAACACGATTCTTCCTGTCCGAAAGTCGACCGAGAACAGCGGACTCCGAGTGAACCGGTCAGATCATCGACGATCATCTGCAGGTGCATCATTTGGTGTCTTTGCTGTCCACTGATGACGTGATCGCTGTGCGTGTACTAAACCGGTGGTAGGATGGGATCTTTTTCCCTCTGCAAAGATGTTTTCAACGGTTGGACGGATCACGCGTCATTTCGAGGCGATAAAACAGGATTATGACGGGAAGCCCACCACAGCCAAGAACGGCTCAACTGCCCCAAGTCCAGCCAACTGCGATCGATGATGTAATGCAAACGAGAGAAAAATGGTAATGAGTGTGAAGAGCTTTCCAGAACCCTGGACCGCACTGTGGCCATTTATCGGGATGAAAGTTCAAAAATAAAATTGCGGATTACAACAAAGTATTGGTTTTACCTTATACTTAAAGGTCCCCTATGTCCTGATTTTGCCGGCCGTTATGTATCTTGAAGATTTTTTTTTAGCATATTCTACGTGAATTTAGCCCAATTTGCCTAAAATTATACAAATATTTCTAAGAACAATATATCGTCGAGTAAAAGTTTTTCCAGTCTTCATACAAGAAATGATATAAAGCTACGAAATTGTGTTTTATACCAGTAGATATAGCTAAATTATAACATATCATAAAGATAGCCCTACTTGTCTTAGTTTTATCCCCGTTAATGCTCGAAGATGCCCACTGTGAACTGGCTTTGTCTTGCTTCGGCCGATGCCGATGGTCTAGCTCCTCGGGCAATAAGAGCTCCTCCCTTCGACCTTGAACTTGTGCGCAAGGGGCGAAAAGGAAGACGTTACAGGCAGCTAGTCAGTTCTTTCCCGACCGGAACGACTAGACGCCCGCGCGCCAAAGAGAAAAGTGAATTCTTGGTGGACGAAGCAAAACGCAAAATCGTTAATTAACACAGCACCGTGTCCAGGCGTTCAACAGCTGGGCCACTGTGTTTAAGTGTATTGGATTCTCGAGCATCCCCCCTCTTGCCCAGGCCCAAATGTCAGCAGAGGGCGTGCAGAGGATCTGGCAATGCAGAGACGTGGCGACGCGATGCAAAGATGAAGTGAAGCGTTTGTTGTTTGCGATCGTGCGCGAACAGTGCGCTCCGTGCTTGACGTAATGTAAGGCATGTAGTCTACTGCAGGGTGGGGATGAGCACGTGGCGCACCTAGATAAACGCGACCGAAGGAACCGCACCGCGGGATGATGACGACGACGATGATCATCTTTCAGGGAGACGGTTGCCTTTTATTGCTGTTCTTTATCACAATGAAGAACAGACAAAGGGCGAGCTTGTTTCACGTACGTGAAGTTATCAGTAGTGGATAGGCAATAGTTGCCTTTAAACTCAATTTATTCTACTCTTCCGTTAAACCATCATATGGTAAACCAGTAAGGTTTACTGCTTTTCTCATTATATCGTTAGCAGAGAGAAAGGAATGAGCCGCTGCTGGTGTGTCTAGTTTGCTTCTGAATGCTATATGCATGATATTCCAAGCGTGTCGTAAATTTTTCAATAAAATTGCTCATCTCTTTGTAAAGGGAAGGGAAGCTCTTTTTCACTCACTCACTGTCAACGAAACGCAACACATGATTGTCTCACCCATTGCTGGACATCAAATTAAGCATCCGACGAGGACGATCTTCCTCTTCGTTAAACAAAGATGAAACACTTCACCTCTCAGACAAACCGAGCCGCCACACTAGCAACAACGAGCGATCAGAACGCAGAAGAGGATGATGGACGACAACGACGACTCGCCGTTGTCTCCTTAAGGTACGCAACGGCCGGCAAAAGCAGGAGAGAGGGGACCGTATTTGCAAATATTACACGGGATAGGCAAAAGGTGACCACCACAGTGTCAGCCCCGAAAAGGCGATACGAGTGGAGTGTGCGCGCGGTATGCGCTTATAAGGCAACGTGGCCATGAGTCAACGGGGCGAAGTGTAGCGGCGTTCTCCACACTTTTATCATCCACCGCGTTACGTTTCGTTCCCGACATTCTCTCTCTCTCTCTCTCTCTCTCTTTAGTGCGTGCTTCGGGCAGAACCTCGCTTGTTTCCTTTTCTTATCGTACGGCATTTTTAACGTCCGCGACCGCAAGCGACATCCGACAGCGGGGAGTAGCAGGCTTTTGGTTTCGGCCCCAAGCGCGTTGATTATCGATTGACGCATTCTCGTGGGGGTGAAGCAGAAGGTTTGGACTAACGGCCACGATTGCGCGATAGTTCGGAGAGTCTATTGCCTTGCATGCTATAGCTTCGGTCCAGAGGATACGGCCGATAAAGGCACGAAACAGTTAGGTAAAATGCCCAAAGAGAATCTCACATCCGGAAGGGTACTATTGGCTAAGGCAGAGATCTTCAAACTGGGGGCCGCATTGTTTCGAAAGTCCATACCTGAGAATCATCTAATAAGGTGACGATTTGGTTCCTATTTCAAAAGAATTTTTCTATGTTTGCAATATTTCTTCATCACCTCGTCCAATCATTGGAACATATATATAAAAGAGCATTTTCAGTATTTTTGATCGAAATGTTTAAAAATAATTAAAAATACCAATTAACAAAAAACCCAACCAGACTTGACGAGCCTCAAATTCACTCGCTCTTCGTTTGGTCTACTTGAGGACCTCTGGGTTAAGGGAGAAAGGAAGATCACATTATGTAGAGAAGTGACAATCCAACCCAAAGGAAGGGTGTATGCATAACCGTAAAGATAGCAGCCTTTTTAGTGTTAATCGAACGACGGGTTTTTGTATGCTTTTCCGTTTTTCGAGGCTTCTTGTTGTGACTAAGCACCAATGGGCGTGAGTAGCAACCGATCTAAGAACTTGTTTGCTAAGCTTTCACGCGTTCGATACGAAATTAACGCATTTGCGTGTTGATAAGGTGTGCAAAAGATAATTTATCATTTTTCGAACGGGAAGCATTTCTTCGCTACATTTTGCAGCAGGAAAGCAAACAGGTTGCTAGAAGAAAAAGTATAGGTGTAAACGGGACAGTATGAGTCACCTTTGGTTTGACTGTACAAAAGAGATGCTTTAACTGGAAGTAATCATTCTGCAACAAACAGTTGTAGTTAAACATAACATACATACAATTAAAACACCCATGGCCGTACCTGGCTGACGCTATTCTTTCCAACCAACAATTATATTGTCCCCTATGATTGAGATAACACATAAAGTGTTTCGAAAACGCTTTCAATAAAGCCCAAACTATTAATTTACTTATCAAATACCTAGATAACACACAGAAGACCCTCTGAATTATGTATTAATGCATTCTACGTCGTTTTCCTTCAGTGACCCATATTGCCCCGATTACCCTTAGATTATCTTAAAAACAACAATCCTATTGGCCCGTTTCTTAGCGAGTTGGAACAAAATAACATTAAATAGACGGCTAAAAGATACTCCCTGTCTGTCTGTTAAGCTAGCCGGGCAAACCCTCGCCATAAGCACGTACGGGTGCATCCATGCATGGTAAACATTCAGGCACAAGAATTGCCTATCGATAGGGAGAGCGAGAGAGAGGGCACAGGAATGAATTGCTGCACATGGTTAAAACGCGCGTAAAACGCAACCTGAAAAAGTAAACATACACCGATTGTTTCAAACACCCTCGTACGCATGACCTACGACGCTTCCCCCGGCCACCGCCACAAACACCTGTTGCCCGCATCACAGCACCGTTTGACTGAGCGGTAACCAAGGCAACCCCGGCCCAGTACTGAGTGTGCGGCGTCTCGATAGCTTCACACAGCACGCTACGCTAAATTGAAACATTACCAAAACTGTTTGATTGCGGCGCTTTTCAGTGGGCGGATTGTTCTATCGGCTTTCGTTTCTTTTTTCTTTTCGTGTGTGACAGCCTAAACAATTTCAAGGTGGTCGCGGAAAACACAGATCCGCAAGGTCGCAGGTAGAAAAGGGCTGCGGCGATAAGAAGTGTACCCAACGACTCTAGTGGGGAGATAAGACAATTATAATTATGAGCTCATAGCGCTATACGCCGGCCGTAGTATGAGCAGGCGAAAACATGTCTTCCAAAAAGCTGGTGGTTTGTGTAACGTATGCTTGCTTATCACCACCGTTCCAACAGCATTTTGTGTCTCGTACCGTACAGGGTATGGGTTGTTAATCAAAGACGTTGCTGGTCTACGCCCTCTGCTTGCCTAACTGTACGTTTTGAAGATTTTGTGCGGTGTTTTCGAGTCCTCTCCAAATTGTTTGTGCTCTGTGCTAAAAAAGATGATTTGAATTATACACGCATTGTACGCTTCTCCTCTCAAGGCTTGGTTCGATTTGCTTTGCGTTTCACACAAAGATGATAAGAAGTCCCACAGAAGAACAAAAGGAGGACATCACCGTGACGGATATGTACTGAGTGGCGTGTGTTTCACGGCCTACTACAGAGGTGATGTACAAACTGGAATATTCTCGGCGCACCAGTGACGTTGCCATGGAACTTATATTTTAGGAATTCCAAACGACCAAGTACCATCTTCGGTTTGATCAGTTAATTATCGTAAATTAAGCGACCAAGGCAGTTCTGTTCTGCTCTAAAAATATAAACCGAAGGTGGTACAAAACCTCATGACCAACACAGAGAAGGAAAGAGAGCACAATCCTTGATGGGGTAATTTAAGTTTGCACGTGTTTTCACTAGCGTTTGCTCAACCGTGAAACCGAGCGGGGAAGGCAGTTGCATATTGCAATACAAGAACGACTCTCCGCAGTAGGCCACTGTGACTTTAACTGCGCACAACGACGACGATGACGACGACGACGACGTTAATGCACTTTGGTGTGGTTCTTCTTACTGCCTTTGCAGGGGTTGAATTTTGTTTTTGTTTCACAATCGCGGGTCGAGTGCTAACGTCTTGCGGAGGGGAGGGCAGTTAGGTCATCCCCTTACTTGCACTTCTCGCTGTCTGTCCACGTTAGTGGTGGGAGCTCGGTATAGATCTTTAGTAATAAGAAATAAAATATTATTTAACTTTTTTACCGAACTTATCTCTGAAATTATTTTTGATTTCGTAGCTAATTCCGGAGCCGATTACGGGAAATGATTCCGAACAAACTCTTTGGGATCGATTCCGGCCAAAACATCTTTGTTCCCATCACTAGTCCACACACACACACACACACCCCGTGTGTGTCCACTGCTGATTTCACCGAGCATTTTGCTAGCAAGCAACATCAAGGATGCATTTGTGGGTCACGATGGACTTTGTGCGAGCGCGAGTCCAATACACTTCAAGGCCTTTCTGTGCTCGTGTGTGTTTGTGTGTCTCGTTGTCCACAGAAGACGTTTGAAAGGAGCCACCCCACCTCCTCTTCTAGCTCGTTGATGGGGCGCTGCTGGAACTAGACCTTGCCGCGCATCCTTTCCATTTGCGTAACGTAAATAAACAACAGCGACACACGGGGACCAAGAAACGAACTTCCCAAATGCACTTCCCCACGCTCGCGCGTCTCTGGCGTGACAGACACATTGTGAAACGCGTCTTTGTTGAGGCGAGTGTCTCTTCAGCGTCCGCCCCGTTGTACACCTTTCGCGTTACACTCGCTCCCCTGCTCCTCGCGACGGCCCTACGTACCTTTCACGTGCATGTCGATCATTTTGCGCTTCTCCTCCAGCGGTTTGCCCAGCAGCGGATCGCGCTTGTCCTTCGGAATGTTCATGTCCTCCAGTATGTCGAGAAACAGCTTGTTGACTTCCGCCTCGCTCAGACGCTGCGTTTCGTTCGGCTCGATCAGCGAGACCAGATCCGCATCCGGACCGGACAGTGGACGGCCCCCGTTCAGGCTGCCATAGCTCCCGTACCCGCCACTACCATTCCCACCCGCACCGTTTGGCCCATTCCCGTACACGCCACTCCCACCGTGCCGACCGAGCTTCTTGTGTGGTCGGCCGAGCAACGTATCCAGAAAGCCACCCGATTTCACTCGATCGTGTTTCGACATTTTCGACGATGGCGCGACGGCTGCAAATACCGTCCGAAGTAAACAGACACGGGCACGCACGCGCGCGAGGTTACAATTCTTCGATATGTTTTATTCGTAGCACTGTTTTAACCTAAGCACAACACAAACAACATAGCACTTTGCAAACAGATAATGGATAAATTAGGTCTCGGAGCGATAGAGCAGTGATGCTCCACGGCTGACATCATTTCTTCTTCTTCCTATCTGCGTTCGTCTGTATCGCATACGCCTTGACAAATCGCGCTGGAATGCACACGCGGGGTGGTATGGTCATCTGGAACAATTTGACAGTTCCAGCAGCGGTTGCCAAAACCGCCATCAAAATGCATAAGAGTGTTACGGGCGTTACGTGCTAGCTAAATGCAGAATTACTTTACCTTTCTATCAACATATTTCTAACTTCTGGGAGCCAAAATCATTCTTTTGGCATAGAATTTAATCAAGAGAAAATAATGGGATCTATTCAAGTGAAATAAAAGTAAAGAAACACATAAATAATTTCAGCAACGGCTCTGTTTTCCCTAGACACAAACCAGACGAGTGAGGATGCGTTAATACAGGCTGTTCCCGAGTGACGCTGTATCCACTAGGCATACGGTAATTTGGAGAAAAGTGGTTTTGGAAATGGGCAGTAATTGGAAAATGAAAAACGATTGAATTTTGAGATAATTTTTTGTATAATGAAAAACAAATTGATTTGTTTCATACTTGTTTCTTGCGGCAACATTTTTCAACTTGTTTGCTGTTTGATTTTCAGTGCAGTCGCGTCGACCTTATCTTTTTCTTCCCGCTTGACAAAACTAAAATGTCAATATGACACGCGCCCATGCCGTCAAACTGACATTGTCTATCGGTGCAAGAAATCTTGGGAAATCTCCAGTCCGAGAGAGGTGTGTGTTTTCCATCTGCCGAAGATAATCGACTTATTTTTCGGCTAGAATCTTGCAATTTTCAGTTCCATCTTCTACCCTCCCTTCGTTCCTCATACAAATACAGTTGAAAGTGTAGTTTAAAGTCAATAACACATTATTCATCCGTGTTTCAGAGCAAACAAGAAAGACACAAGATGGCACAGAGCAAGCTGAACGATTTGGCTGGAAAATTCGGCAAAGGAGGCCCACCCGGCCTGACGACGGGCCTGAAGGTGTTGGCCGCCGTGGGTGCTGTTGCGTACGGCATTAAGAACTCGATGTACACGGGTACGTATCGCAAACAACATTGCGAAATCGTCCGGCACCGGATTGGTGTTGTGAATGCGTACTACGGTTATGATGCAACCTAACCTCTTTTTCGCGTGTTACTTGGACCGGCAGAAATGGGAATGAAACGGATTGAGTGGATGAAATAATTCTATTAACTTAAAAGGGATACACAAGCGTTTCCAAAAACGGTGTGTGGTATGTTTCCTTAGAAATTGGATTCCATACATTCCGTAGTTCCCATTCTCTCAAATCGGTTTCAAGACATTGCGTTCCATTACATAACACACGGCGTGCATCCATCTCGAATACTACCATCTGATGTTTACGTTTCTGTTGCCTGTGGCCCGTGTCAACTGACCTTTTCTTGTCTATCTTCCCATACTTTCCACAGTCGAGGGTGGTCATCGTGCGATCATGTTCAACCGTATCGGTGGTGTCGGCGATGATGTGTTCTCGGAAGGTCTGCACTTCCGGGTGCCCTGGTTCCAGTACCCGATCATCTACGACATCCGATCACGGCCACGTAAAATCTCTTCCCCGACCGGTTCGAAGGATCTGCAGATGGTGAACATTTCGCTGCGTGTCCTGTCCCGCCCGGATGCTCGCAAGCTACCCGTTATGTACCGCCAGCTCGGTCAGGATTACGACGAGAAGGTGTTGCCCTCGATCTGTAACGAGGTGCTAAAGAGCGTGGTGGCCAAATTTAATGCTTCCCAGCTAATCACCCAGCGTCAGCAGGTTTCGCTGCTGATTCGTCGCGAGCTGGTCGAGCGTGCGGCCGATTTTAACATCATCCTGGACGATGTGTCGCTTACGGAGCTGAGCTTCGGTCGCGAGTACACGGCAGCAGTTGAAAGCAAACAGGTGGCACAGCAGGAAGCGCAACAGGCCGCTTTCCTGGTGGAGCGTGCAAAGCAGGAACGACAGCAAAAGATCGTACAGGCGGAGGGTGAAGCGGAAGCGGCGAAAATGTTGGGTCTTGCCGTGGCGGAAAATCCCGGTTACCTGAAGCTGCGAAAGATTCGTGCCGCACAGAACATTGCCAGAACGGTGAGGGGAAAATGGTTGCGCATTATATTCTAAAGAATGGGGATTAATTTCGGTTTTTGTCCTATTTACAGATCGCAAACTCACAGAACCGAGTCTACCTCTCTGCCAACAGTCTGATGCTGAACATCCAGGACGATACGTTCGACGACATGTCGAAGAAAGTTTCAAGTAAGAAATGAGAATTACTAACGCCTTCGGTGACGGAGGCACCACTAACACAGTCTAATCAACCGATCGATAACGGCACTACTAATACTACTACCACAAAGGAGTGGACGATGGGTGTAGAATTTCATCCACCACCATCGCCCTCTGCAACCGGGTTTCCTTATGCCTACGAGAATCCCTTTTAGATTGTTAAAGTAGATATGACATTCCGTTGGATGTGTGCTATTGGCATTTAAAGCTTTGTATTGAATCGCTTCTAATAAGCAGTAAAGCAAACGATACATGGCAGTTTTGTTGTTTTGAAATTTGTCGCACAAAAGCTTCCCCCGGATTTGTTGCTTATCGTGGAAGCTCTTGGAACAGTGTAAAGCTGTGTTCATGTTCATGTAGATAATGTTTTGTGTGTTTCGTTGTACAAAAGTAGTTTTAAATAAAACAGCATTGCTCATTGCTAAATATTAACTCCACCAACTTAATGTTTCACATAAGTACAATTCCATACAAAGAATGGGTAAGGATCGTTTGCTTTAGTGATGGGAAAATTTCATTCTGTTCGGAACGGAAAGGAACCAGTTTCTTTAAAGGAAGGAACTGAACAAATCTATTAGGGTTTTTTGGAACCTATTTTATTCGGAAAATTTTAGAAATTCTTGCATAAAAAAGCTGATGCTTCTAACCTTTGCGTAGTTCTTCTTGTTGAAAACAAGGACGTTAGAGTAGAAGTGGCATGGTACATGAGTCCTAAAAACATAGCGCTTTAGTTTGCACCTACACTCGATCGTTCGGAACGGAATTCCCATCACTAAATTGCATCTTATCTTTTGATAGTTTGTTTAGTCTTTGACGATAATTTCAATGTTTTTAAAACTATTTTTGCACTTTTTGTTTTGACTTCAGTATTGTTGTAGTAGAGTTGATGATCCTCGACAAACTAATGACACACGTTTCTCTCTATTCTATTTCCTCCCTACATAGGAAAATAAGTACCCCCAAGCGAGGTGCATTTTAAGAAAACCTATTGCCTAAAAACCTCTAATATACCATAACCGCGCGCGCGATCAGACCGACGCCTAATCGAGAACTAAAGTTAAGGCTAAAACAGATATCGGGCACCCCTCCGAATTAATAGGAGCGCAAACCGTTTGATGAAACGACAAAAAAGAGAACATACAACAACCTCAGCAATGAGCCGAATGCCACCTTTCCTCCCACTCCCACAGACAGACTACGTGCCCGTGTACCGTGCGCCCGGAGCAGAAAGGGGGAAAAGGCCGCCAGTAAGTGGTTAGCGGAAATTGCAAGATGGATTATGTGCAGCAATTTCGCGTTCCTTCTTCCGACTTGATGTTAAAGGGCAAAACAATCTCCACGACGTGTGTGTGGTTGTGTGGAAAGAGCAGAAAGATGATCGTGTCTTTTAGCTCTAACCTAATCACAATAGTGTGCTCGGTTGTACGATGAAAATTCTTTCTCTGTTATGAACAATTCGTGCGCATAATCGATAGGAAAGCGAGCGATAATTCACTAGGCTAGAGGAGCACGTTCCGTTTTAGTTTTGCGCCTTTAAAAGGTTTATTTTTTGTATCGGTAACACCCGAGGTTTATTAAAAGCTCTGGAGGGCCCCATACTGCCACTGCGCGGTCCTGGTAAATGTGGTTATAGGCGGTGTGTAATAAGCGAGCGAGGATATGCATTTTTTGTTTGTTTTGAAGTTTAGTCGTTAAGCACAGGGAGCACTTTGTGAGCAAATAAAGCGTAGAACAGGAAATTGGGTTGCTGAATTTCTCGTTCAGGCAACGCCGAACTGCCCTTACGAATGGTGGTAGTGTAAAACGAAACGAAACCCGTGCGTTGTTATTTAGTATTTAAGTCCGAAAATAGGTTACACGTCACATCATTTGCACATCCTCCATTAAGTCTACCATCTGGATCGCTGGATCGTTGGTTTGGCGCACGTTTGGCTGTGTGGAGTCGGAGGAAGTGGCACGTCTGTCTATTTTGTTAAAAAAAAAATACTTATCTCTTTTTTTTTGTTTAAATTTTTCGTTTTTATTTTCTATGTGATATTGTTTTTCGCGCAAATGTTTGAATCCGATCACACCAACGATCCCCACACTCCCTTGAAACGATCCAGATGGACGACTGGCGGCTAGTGACGGATGGTTTAGTAGCTCCTCATCGTCCTCAGCGGCAGAACCGATGAAAACGAAACCGGCAGCAGCAAAAAGTGGCGGCACTCCATCCGAAGATAAGCAGTACGACGAAAGTTTGATAAAGATTATTGCCGAAGAAACGGTCGACCGGTTGAAGGGTAACGTGTTGTAAGTTCGGTGTAGGGAATTTCTTTCATTCGTAGAAAGAGCGTATGCATTTGAATGCTGGAAAAAGCACAGAATAGGTTCGTTGATTGTTGTTGCTTTAATGCTGGTTTATTTTGTCGCCCATAGGTATAGCCATTATGTGGTAATGTTGTCGGTTTTTTTTTGCTGTCACATACGTTTACACATTTAAAAAACAAGCACAAAAGATATCCCCCTCTCTAAAACGTCAGCTATCTGATATCGATAAACGAACAGTGCCAGAAATAAACGTACACAAAGGTGGAAAAACAAGTCCATCCAACACAAACGATCGTTGAGTAATTTACTTGTTTTGCTTTAGCCAATTTCTACTACTATTATTTTTTAGTATATGATGATGTGTTTAAATTGTGTTTCGTGTGTAAGAAAACACCTATCCCTGATGTGCTGCCTTCTATTCTTCCCTAAAGCCGAACGATACTTCCAATCAGTCCAATTTCACTCTCTTTCCTTTTTTTTGTATATTGATAAAATGCTTTACTTGTAATGATAATGATAATCGGAATATGAGCTAAACACGTGTACAAGTTCTACAAAGCTACTTCATTGTTTTATTGAGGGGTTTTTGAAAATGGCAGTGTTTTGTTGAAGGAGCTCCCTCTTATCCTACCGCTCCATTCCTGATCGGGGGGTTTGTTGTTTTTGTTAAATTTGTAATACGCAAGCGAACGGCTATAAATTCCTATCAGATCTGAATTAGTGTCATATTTAGCTATGTAGCTTCGATTGTAGCTTGTATTAGACGAATGCATCCACTAAGCTTGTTGTATTACGGTTTGGTTTGTGTAATTCCATCGCTATTGTAAGACGTTTCTAAACATGGTATCGATCGAAGTTGGACCTCATTTCATTTAAACTACATCAACACACTTGGCTTGACTTTTATGCAGCATATCGTTCGTCATGCGGCTACAAAAACTACAAACAAAAATTACATCTACGTATAGAGAAGGATCCTCAAAAAATCTGTTTGACGTACTCAAGCGGAAAGGAAAAGAATGTAGAATTTATAAACTCTTACCAAAGTTTTACATTCTTAGCTTAGGGAAAGATTGAAAAGACGTGTGCTTACTGCGTGAAGTTGACCAAAAAGGGATGGGATGCTAAAGAGCAATGAAAGAAGGATTAGCCCAAACGGGACTGACCGAAAGGATAGCTTGCGCATACTCACACCCACCAATCACACATACAAACGCGCGCGCAAAAGGGATGCATTTTGTTGGTTGCATTCTTAATGAATAGAGTTTATCACAGTGTTTGTTGTCAGAAATCGGAAGAAAAAGGAAAGCGTCTGAATTGTAGGGAAGAGAAGCTTTCAAAATGATCGTGAAAGCTTTAAAAGAGAGGAGGAAGGTAAAGAATTTGAAGTAAAGCAAAATGTCTTATTCACAAAAGAAAACCCGTGCGCTTAAAAATAATTAACAAAAAGAGCAGTAGAACCACCTTCTCAGTGGGGACGGCAGTGGGCAAAAACAGTAACAATAAATTCGACAAAAACGAGACGTTGACGACACGAGGACTACCGATCAACTAAACTTGGAACGAATATCAGCGTAATAAGCTGGGCGTAATTGGTAAGTTGTACACAATACTGAACCGTCACAAAACACGTTTTACATTATTTTTTTCGCTTCTTTCTTGATCTCTCACTGAATTTACTAAACCTCGCCTGCCTAGATTGACCGGACCGGAAGGTTGCGGGCTTGTGGATGGCGAAACCGTTTCTAGAGTCTTCACGATGTGTAAAAGGTGAGCTTACCTAGTTTGCGAAATTGTTTAATCTTACAAGCAAAATCTTCTCTCTGGCGGGTGGCCCTCGGAAAGTGTTTGGTTCTGTAGGTCTACCCCATCGCTCCCCTTCCCCTTAACGTTCAACCAGTTTGGCTAGCTAGCTGTTTATCAATTACGTTTTATCTAATTAATAATGACTGATTTTACCTTTTTCCCATCTTCTGCTGATAGATACGCGAATGGAACGAAACGGAGCTTTACTGACTCGGCGGTGTACTTGCACTGCTGTCCGTCGGTGGTACACCCGCGCCGATCGTTGTTGCGTTCGGGCAGCTCAATGGTCAAATGCTGGTTTGCAAAAGTCCACGCTCGAGATTGAAGCACTCCAGCACGGAAGCGCCGATGGAGCTGCGCCGTGTCAGCATGGACGTGACGATCGTCCACTTGTTCACCTTTGGATCGTACCGTTCGACTGAGTTGAGCGACGAGGAACCATCGTTGCCACCGAGTGCGTACAGGAAACCGTTCGCTTCTACCACCTCGTGGGTTGACCTGAAACGGACGGGGGAAATACCGTGTTGAGATGACGCACTACAAGCACACCCTTCTAATGTGGGATGACGTACCTTCGCGAGTGCATGGCACTGATCGGTTCCCAGGCGTTGGTGCGCAGATTGAACCGTTCGCCCGTCTGCATGCACATGGTACCGTCGCTGCCACCGATGCAGTACAGATAGCCATCGAGAGCGGCCACACCGCAGCTACTGCGACGTGACGTCATGCTCGGAACGGACGACCAGCTACCGACCCGCGGATCGAACCGTTCGACCGACGACTGATAGTTGCTCGAATCGAATCCCCCCAGCGAGTAGATGCAGTTGTCCAGCACCGCAACCCGACAGTACCGCCGCCGGGTGCTCATCGCCGGACAGGATGTCCACACGCCGGTCAGTGGATCGTACCGTTCGACGCTACTCAAACACGATGCACCATCATACCCGCCGCACACGTACAACAGCCCATCGAAAGCGCACGTCCCCAAACAGGACCGTTTCGTACCCATCGGCGTAATGTTGGTCCATTCGTTCGTGAGCGGATTGTAGCATTCGGCCGTCGCGAGATCATTCTCACCATCGTACCCACCGACCACGTACAGCAGCTTCCGTAGCGACGTCACGCCTGCCCTCGAGCGGCGCGATATCATCGGCGAGATGGTCATCCACGCGTTTGTCTTCGGATTGTAACACTCGCACTCATTGTGGATGGCAAACAAGCTGCCACCGCCCACGGCAAAGATGTACGATCGCATACCCTCCGGACGGCGCTCCAGCGTTCGCTGGCTGACGAGGGAGCTGCGCTGTTCCGGCAGCAGATGGTACTTCATCGCCTCGAGCAGCAGCTCCTTGCAGTGGGACTCTTCCCGCACGAGCGCTTCCGTTTCGACGCAGTTCATGAGGAACTCGCGGCTCACTAGCGGCAGGCGCACGTGCGACATCAGCTCGGATATGTGCTTCTTGCGCTCGTTGAGATCGTGCTTGATCCAGTTCAGCACAGCCATAAAGACCTTCTCCTCCGAGCAGATGTTAAGCTGGCTGTTGGAAATTAAATCCTGAACCTGTAAAGAGAGAAAGAGGTCGAAAGCATTGCTCAAAGGTCAGAAGTTTCTTGTAACTATTAGTTAGTAAGAATTGGTGACATTTTTGATAAAAGAATCGCTTTTTGCCTTGGTATCTCCAAATCTTGCAGCGATCCATTACTACCAAGCATTTAACTTCTTTCATATTAAGATTTAAAATATTTTCTTCCTTCGGAAAGTAGAGCACTGATGTCACTAACTGAAATCCAATAGAACAGGCCAGTTGGAGGCGGGTTTAGTTGATCCTGTTATTCGTAATTGGTAAAAAAATAATTCAGGAATTATGAATTAGGGTTTCCTCTTGTATTTGTTATTTGTTATTTATTTGTTTAAATTCAATGGGCCTTATCTGGCCCCTTTGAAGCGTTCTTTACATACATTTAACACAATACATTAAAACAACCAAAATAGAACGCAGAAGACATAACTTAACATGAAATCGGTGGCACCAGACGAGTACTGTTTATAAACGAAGTCCGAGACATCTCGG
>KB671548.1:0-37855 GCA_000349105.1 Anopheles epiroticus | reverse complement strand
GCCTCGATAGTTAGTCGCATCCGATTTGTCGCCCTTTTTATGGATGGGGACTAACCACGAGGCTTTCCAGCAGGCCGGATAAACACCCGACCTCAGCGATTCCCTGAAGATAGCGACCAGGATGGGGACGATAACTGATGAGCAGCGCTTCAGTATGGATGGCGGCAGTCCATCAGGCCCTGGTGCAAACGATGGTATTCTTTATATCTAGCTACATCAAGTTGACTGCAACTATGGGCAATCTGTTCTGTGCGACGTCAGAACTCCATGAAATCCATACCAACGGTATTTGTTATTGGCTCTGGAGGTAAAAGCCTTCCACGATTCAGAGATGAACACTTTAGGATCTTCTGAAAGTCATCCCAGGTCTTTGCATTTGTTAATGGTATAGACATGCTTGGTCCAAAGCTTTCTTATGTGACGCAAGCCTACCGAAAGATCTATCAGGCAGTAGAGATCCTCGGTTTGCAGATTGACTGCAGGCAACGCCACCCTTACAGGTGACATAAGGACACACTCAAAACTGTCCTATACATCCCTTATCTTGGGTAGAAGGTCAGCAACAACCACAGTATAGAAGGGGAGTGGCGTTCAAGGATGCTGCGGGAGAATAGGATATTCTACAAGCCAATCAAAAAATTCAGCCCGTAACAAACCTTTTAGAGTGATCGAAAATTGGAAACGTTGTGGCTCCGGTAATCTCGTATGCCTTTGAGACATGGGCAGTCCAAATCTGACGAAGTCCACTAAGTAGCGTTCGAGAAGAAGATGTTTATGTCCTAATATGTAAAAAAAAAACATTGGAAAAAAACTAATGTTATGTACGAGATGTACCATGATATCTCTTTGGATGAATAAAGCTCGTCTAACTCTGGCTGGGCTGGTCATATTATTCGCCTGCAAGCGAAAGGACGCCCCCGTCCACATGGAAAGTGGAGCCGTGGTATTGTAGTGGCAACATGGCGTGAAAGTTTCCACCATCAACGGGTTTGGACTCTTCTTTAGCAGACCAATTAGTATGTGAGGAAGTAAGAAAAGATAGTCTACATCGGTTGTTGTGATGTACAAATAGTTTTTTTTAGGAAGGATTAACAAGGCCTGCACCGTGAGGCTCATGCATTTTTAAACACTAATCTGACTGGCCCACAGTTAGTCCGGATGAACTTTAATCAGACAAATCTTCTGACTTCTCAAGCAGCGAATTAATCCCCGGTAAGGCTTGTGTAGCTGACTTTTTCACTAGACACTAGTGCAGAAGGTCTTGTGAATGGGTGTTACGAGTAATTATAGAAAAGAAGTAAGATCCCTTTCCGGTGTATGTCGCTGTATAAGCTTAGGGTTTTAATATTTTTCCTCGTAATAGTAAGGAAGAAACGGACGGAATGGAAACCGTCCACCATCTTAGTACAACGAGAACTTTATATGATGGAATTTCAATTAGAAACTTTGATGTGTATGTCGCGTGCAGATATTGATTGAGGAATAATACAGTTCTTCAGCAGATGAAATATACAAGTCACCAAAACGAGAGTACTAAAATCCAATTCCAAGTACAGCATGATTGGCAGCATCTCAATCGAATTGATCTGTTTGTTAATATTTGTTCAATGTACATTTATATGCAAATCGCCTTTCCATGACCATCCGTTTCATGTTTCTTCGGACAAAACTGTTTGTCCGTTGGGGTTGAAGCGTGGCAAACAAATGTCGATTCCGCGCACACGCTCGGATGGTGAAGCTAGCGAATTGGCGAGATGCGAAATGCAAAGATTAATTAATTTTTCACGCAAAACAAACAAACCGAACGTTTGTACGTTGTTGGCGAAATCTCGTGATTGCTATTAAATTATACAGCAGGTACGGCCTGGATGGTCGTGGACACGTGTGCGTCGTCATGCTGTTGCTAGCGATGAACCGTTGGCGTATCGTTGGATGGTGTGCTGGTGCGCTTTAATTTACGGGAGTGTCGTTTCCAATGCTCCACCGAAGTGGAGTGTTTATGAGCATTCGATGTTAGATGCGGTGGGTGCAGCGTGTGTGAACCAATGTTCCCTGGCAGGACAGCGCCGTTGGAAGGAAATGTTGTCAACGTGTGGTGAGCTCGCTTTCGCTTCCACCCGGTAATGTTTTGGATTGTTTTTCGATATGATTTCCGTTCGTGTTTTCCGCACTCTTGGTAGAAATCGATAGAAACCGAAGCTCGTAAACCTATTTCTAAAATGATTCATAGCCCCTCTCCAGAGTATCGGGCCCCATTGGGAGGGCCTGTCTATCGTGCCATGCACCTGGAAATGTGTTTCCAAAACGTTCCCGATCAGCACACGACACGGCTGTGTCCCCAATTTCCGCTATGTTCTGCGTATTATTTAATGCTTAACGATACGCAACGACAGACGCACGGGTCGGGATATCGTTTCGGGATGACTTGCCCGGCGTGGTGTCCCGCTTACCCGGCGCTTTCGCCGTTTCGCATCACTGTGTATTTGGGATAAGTGAATGTTTATTTACCTCATTAAATCCTAGCAATAAAAACTCTTCCGTGCCGACGACTTGCTGGAAGTTCTGCAGGGCGTACCGGTGGGATCGTGAGTGTAGCTCCTTGCACGAGTGAGCATCTGTGGAGGGAGAGAGAGAGAGAAAATAGTAAGCAGAAAAGGTTAAAACAAAACAACGCAATGAAATGAAAAGGAAAATGAGAAAATCGGTTTATTGCAGTGAGCAAGCAGATACTGGGCAGCATCACCGCCAATCAGGCTTGCGCCGAACTATATTAAACGCTACCGAATGGACAATGATGATAGCGTACAGATGGCGCTCGGCCAGGCCTGGCCTGGAGGATTATGGAAATGAAATTGTTTTTCATCCGGTTCCGGACCACTTTGTTGGCACGGGGCCTGTTTGGGCTTTTGGGTGTTTGGAAAGTCATTCTCATTGGATGCATTTGAGCAGAGTGTTTCACTCAAAAGTTGGTCGATGTAAAATGCCTTAACTTAATAGGTAAGTTAATTTTTGCTTGAAATGTCTCTTTGAATCCAACAAATCTTCTTTGCTACAGAACATTTCGTTGAGGGAAACGTTGCACTTGAACTAAGAGTCCTTTGAATCAACATTCTAATTCCTATGCAAAAAACTTCCATTACACACTACTTCTACCAAAAACCATTTTGATCTATTTCATGAAACAAATATGTTAAAATGTATCTTTTTAGAATTATTGAAATGAACAAACACCTGCCCATGAAAAATTCTGAAGCTTCCTTTAAGATACACGTTTTGTAATTGGATTTATGTAAAATTTGAAATATAGATTTTACGATGGACGTATTACTAAAGAATAGTCTTGATCGGGTAATTTTTACATAAGATACTAAATGGGCTAAGCCAGCCCCATCATCAAATTTAGATCAAGAAGGTCGGAACGAATGAATTTCTTTCTAAAATATGCCTTTGACGATGCCTGATGCAACAGTTGATTATCTGGCTGAAGCGAATAAAAAAAAAAACAGGCAGTTTTATCTACGACTAAGTACAATTGAATTTAATTAAAACTAATTAATTATAATGTATTTCTGAGCGACCACGAAACGAGAGAACGGTTTATATTGAGGAGAAAACTCGAGGTGGTATAATTGTAACAAGGACTCAAACATTCTTGAGACATGGGTTAGGCAAAGTATGAAACTCTATCCAAACGAGATTTTTTTTTAAATAAAAGACTCTGACTCTTAAATGGTCGTTGAAGCACATAGCATCATGTCATTTTAGTTTTTTGGATCTTATTTTACCACCTTTTTTTACCCAATTAATACTTGAGAGTTGAAGTTAATATCTGCTAGTACTTAGCAATACATACTAAGCACTATCTGATCTACAAGGTAGTTAAAACATAACGGATTGTTAAAACAATGTTCATTTGTGAATTAGAAACATGTTTCAACTAAAAAATATCTTTGTTTCGTTCAAAGTGTATGACAGAGTTGGTAGAATTTTATATATTATATGAAAATGTATAAGAGAAGAGCTTCTTTAAGGAAAAGTTTTTCTCCGTACTTTTGAGCATGCAATTGAATGTTAAACAACCCGACAGACAGTTTTTTTTACAGTTAATGAGTAAAGTTGTACCAAAATCTTCCGAGATGCTTACTGTTTTTCAATACATGGAACAGCAAGCTTTTAAGAAGCTTTACGTAACTTGTGAAAACTTTGTACAAAAACCAATGACAAGCTCTCCTAAAAATAGAAATGTTTTACATTACGATTTCGTTGCTCAATAAAAAGACCTTCTTTCATAAAACTTTTATCATTTCATGAGAGTATTCTTCTCATAATCGGACTAATAGCAAAACAAAGATTCCCCGACCCCCTGAGGGTATCAATCGATACAGGGGCTTCGAAATAAAGCTGTTGAGGGCACCGGTATTCCGTCCCTTTTAACCATGGTTGAAGCAACAGCACCGTTTTCCTCTTTTTTTGAAAACATTTCCAAATTTGTTTGCAAAATTTTACATAGTGACCATCTGGCTCTCTACCATTCGGCGTTATTTGATTTCGGTTGGCAGTTTTCGCTCCCAATTTGTTTGCTTTAGGGTGTAATCTTGCCTTGTGCTTGACCTGGGTAAAAAAATGAAATTTTCTTTTTTTTTATTCTTTAAAAACAGGATGTAATAAAAGGCAAAAGGAGTACTAAAAATAGTAAAACAATTCCTGAACATTGTAGTAGTAATTCCAACTAAGATTAGTTCTTCGAATCAAAATTTTATCAAGGTTACCAATTATCCTGTGCTTCATGAAATTTCAACATCTGCATACCTTTTGCCCATACCTTGTAATCACAGCCTGGGTTTACACCATTCCCAAGGCATTTATTCAACGAGCAGATGCAATCAGCTTAATTGCCTTTCACGCATTGCCCAGACCAATCGGGAACGTTTGCTGCACCCTAATTAAGATGCATAACCAATGCCGGAAGCAAACGCAAATCGAACGCATCGATCGTGCCACCACCATGCAACACCGCGCAAGATGTCGCGAACGGATAATGAACGCCCACGCGTACCCTGGGCGTTACAGCACTTGCAACACGTGTTGCGCGAAAAGTTGCCGCTGCGGTCGGCGAGTCACCGTCGTCGTCGTCGTCACACAGTCTATGCAATTGACGGCGGGGTAAGGGATGAAGGCAATTGTGGTTTCGCCGCTAAGGGACAGACAGTGACGTCGCGGCAATTAGGCGCCATCAACGGTCAACGGCTTACGGTTATTACTACGGAACAGGGAACGGATAAGCCAAAGCCCGAGCAGCCGTGTGAAAGTACGCTTCGGTAACTAATCGGTCATATTTCGCTCGCGGCGCTCCGGCTGTAAGTGGTGAGCTGCGAGCGTGAAAGTTCTACGACCCCTTTCACGTTGGGTGGATAAATAGGATTGGGCCAGATGGGACGGGTGGGGTGGTGGTACGTACCGGCGAAGCTTCGTATTCCCAGACAGTTTGAGGGATGCAGCTGACGAAGCAGAAACTTGCAGCACGCTTCACGGACCGACTGGATCTGCAGCAGGCTCGAGGCGGGAAGCAGTACCTAGAAGGATAAGAAGGGACGAATGAGAAAGGTCAGGGCACGTTGGTTAGTGCTGTTTTTTGTTTGGTTCTTTGATGGATAGGTTAGTGTCACTGTAGTGAATAGTATAGCGTTGATTGGTGAAAAAAAGGAATTTGATTGGTTTCTAATGAAGATGAATGAGGGGACAACGCCAATGATTGGCAATTCATTTTCCAAGTGAAATAAGGGTCGATTTTTGCCATGATGTTCAAATTCAAAAGTAATATGATTTTTGGTTCAGCTTTTCGATGCATAAAAATATGTGTGTTTCTAAACAATAGAAAAAACTTATTAACAATAATTAAAAAATTAAAAACCTTTACAAAAAGAAAAAAAAATCAAACAGGCAGCATGATCGATTCGTTTAAGAATTATTGACAGAAAAGGTGATTTATTTTTTTTATTGAAATAGATTTTAAAACAGATGCCCATTTCCATAAAATAACATGAGACCTTTATTTTATAAGATTTATATTTCTTTGTATTTCGTGAACTAAAGATAAAAAAAAATCCTGCCGTAATGAAACAGTCGGTAAAAATTAAAGATATGAGTTAACCAACAAAACAAGGCAAATGTTACAATCAAACTTTGGAATTTTAATAATTATAGACTAACTTAGAAATGATGTCTTTTAGCAAACATTCGTGAAAGATGGTATTTTGCAGTATATTACACCAAGAATAAAATAAAAAATAATATATAAGAGGGAAAAGATGGTAAGAAATAGACCTATCATTATAATTTCATTCTTTATTCTACAGAGATGTATAAAAGCGATTTTTGTTAAAAAATAACGCAAAATAACAACAATACAAAATCATAAAAAAAAATGTGTAAAAGCTTGATTTTTAGTTCTTATAATTTGACTGAAAGATCTAAAATCAAATAAGATTAGAAAAGAAAAAAGCAAAACAGCCTGACCGTTACTGAGGTATGAAAAACGGTAAGGAAAAAAGTACAGTAAAACTGTGGTTCAATTTTGGTAGAAACCGAACAGTATTAATAGAGAAAACACACAAGATCAATGACATTTGATATCGCAATTTGATAAATTCAGGAATGATAAATCATGCATGAGGAAAATATCTATCGATGTGGGATATGTTGGAGTATGAATGGATATGCAGAAGAAGTTCCCAAACATTTTCCCTGCATGTTGGGGAAAGCGAAACATAAACCCCTTTCGATCGATGGTAAATCACAACTGTTCGCTTTACCTTCCTTCCACAGTTGTTCCACGAGTAAATTCAACCCGAAGGAAGCCTACCTGCACGTTATCCTCGGTGATGGTGATTTCCCCACTGTAGGCGTACTCGATGAGCTGCTTCAGCGACGACGGGTCAATGTCGTGCAGTGTGACCACGTCGCAGTTGCGTTCCAGCATGTCATCTGTGAAAATTCAATATTCCTTCCATTAGTGCAGCACCGGCACAGTACACACCCCGGGTGAAACGGATTTGTCTGCGGGTTGTTAATTGAATTCACGACCCTATCCTGTCCCTATCCTGTCACAGTCCCCCCAACACCTACCGTTGAACATTGCGTAGAAGTATGGCGAAACTGAAGCGAGTATGACTTTGTGTGCATTGATCGTTTCGCCCCCAACTTCCAGCGTAACGTCACACAGCTGCAAAAAAAACATAAAAAGGAGAAACATTCTGTGAGCAACGGGGGATGTCCACCCAGTGTTAGGGTGCTGTGCCGCTTGTGCCAGCAGGGCGAAACGAACGAACAGGGAACCATGGCATGGCACACACGCAATTGCACGAAATCCTGTTGAGTCTGAGCCGACTCGTTGGTTTTACGTTTCAGCTGACCCCCCTTCTCGAGTCAAAAATGCTTGTGGCCAGAGTCGGGCGAAAACTCAAGTGTCTGGCAAGTGCAAATTTAGTGAAGATTGCAGTGCAGCGAGGCCGGACAGTGAGCCGCAAATTTGATTGTCATAATTTGACTGTTGAACCTGTTCGTTGGACGGTGGTGGAGTGGAGCGACCATTTCAACACCTCCTGGCGCACAAACGGGTGGACAAAAGGTGGTCCTTTCGTGCCATGGAACACGTTACCTGTGCGTTCTGCCTCATGCGATTGATGGCGGAAAAGGAAGCTATGCAGTGGCCGGGGTTCTGGTGGTGGGCCTGCGGTAGTATGTCGTCGTTCGACATGTTCGGTGGGCTGAGATCGCTCGGGGTTTGCGTGGAGTTGCATGTTACAGTGGTGACATCCTCGCCACCGTTTGCCGTTTCACCGTTGCCTGCCGGAGACCTGTAAACGATACATGAAATCCGCCAGTTGTAGCTATTAGTATGGGGCTTACACTCCAGTGAGGATTATCGCTGCTTTAAAGCTTATCGAGAAAGGGCATTGAATGGGATTTGTGCGAAATGAATGGATAGAAGATTGAAAACAATGATATGGGGCACCACACAAGGGGACGAGATAATGATTTTAGATTAAGCATAATATAAAGTATTGTGTTTTTTCAATAAATTTAATAGTTTTGCAGATTTAACATAATTGGTAGAAATGTTATTCCAATCGCCGTAATCAATTAATCTTGTCGTATGTTTTATAGAAACCTTGAAGGCTACATTAAATCAGATCTGGTTTTGCCATGACATTTGACAGGACATGATTTTTATTATGATATATTGCAGCTAATTTTCTATGGTTGGATGTGAAAGAATTAATTAAAAAATTTAGGAGTTATCCAGGATTTCCGAGCTTTTCATATTTCCAACATTTTTCTGAGTTTTGTTTCTATATGTTCTTAGTTGTTACGAATTGTTTAAATGTTTGTTCACGGTATATTGCAACGAACGTTTGTGCATTGTTGTTAAACTAGTTGTTGTATGTATTTCATAGAACAACTAAAATGTACAAGTACAAGAAATGATTCATTGTTGTTTATGCAGTAAAAGGACATAAAACAGAGGCATTGCGGACTAGACGATCATTTCTAATAAAATTTATAATATTATTCTATAAAACAGTTAAGAAAAATAATTAATTATACTCTAATTATACTCTGATTCTTTTTTCAATAATTTTTATGAAGCATAGATCAAATATTTAAAAGGACCACAATAAAACCTAGATCTAATTTTAACATTTATTTTGAACACTTGTTTTAAGAACATCTTGAAGAGAAAGATTGTTATATGCCATCCAAGCGACATTCCGATTTTTTCCGACTACCTGTCTGTTTAGAACAAAAATTCTTTTAAAATGTACATAATATTCATAAAATCCTACAATTGTAGCATCAAAATCAAACGAAATTTTCGGGGAAAAAATTAGAGTCACTTAACGCTTCTATAAAATGCTACTGTATTAGTTGATTAATTTTCTCCATTTTGAGTGAATAATGAAAAAAAATATGCATACTATCATATTTTTAAACACTTGCGGTCTATATTATCAATCAAGGTTTTGAGGGATTTTCTAATAATAATTCTAATAATATTTTTGCTAATGAAGTATGATTCAGTTTTTGAGAAACTTGATTTAACTCTTCATAAGCAAAAATATTATAAATAAGATTATTTTCCAGTCCTTTCAGTGCTCGCTTGCAGTCGTTTCCGCTTGGGTTATATTGTATTTAAAGTAATGGAGAACCCTACGCCACCAAAAATATTTAAGCAAAACTAATAGTTAATGTTAAAAATAAAACAAAAACAATCACACTTTTGCAACATAAAAATTAAAAAAATTACTGTAAAAAATCATAAAACAGAAGCAGCATAAAGATGAACAAAAAGTGAGGATAAAATTTGCTGCATTCAGACACATAGAGCTAGGCGAAGACGACGTTGGGTGTAATCTCCATCGCCCTTACCACACGAACGGATGCAGTGTCCCCTTATGCCGGCGTACATTCCGCCCGTAAGTAGACGATGAGCTGATAAAAGCAACGAATCTACATTCGTTTGCACTTCATTGAGCTGCTTCCAAGTGTTTTAATTTCGTTCTACTGTATCTTCGTGCTTCCACTCTAATTGTATTTGCAGAACTGCTACTGCTGGTGGGTACGTTTGTCCCCCACGTACGTGCAACAAATAGCAAAGGGAATGCAATGAAAGAAGAAGAAAAATCCTCTAACTGCCATGCTTATCAGCGGTACGACCAGCATTTATCACTCGTCTATCTTAATCCGTCTGTCAGGAGATTTCCGCTTATCTGAGCAAGTTTTCAAGTTTTTCGCATCCATTAGTGGCGATGTTCCACTTTGCGCAAGCTTTGGGGGCGCTTCACCCCAGCCACAAGGAGAGTGGGTGGAGGGGGAGGGAGTAGACCACAGCACAACAGCAGGAAGCACTTTCCCATGCTGTGGCAGGACGAGATGCGACAGTTGTAAAATTTATCCCAGCCTGCGGGACATGTGCAACCCGGCACACTCTTGGGAAGCTTTTGTTAGGAGCAGTGCCAACGGAAACCGAAAGCACGACCACTCGAAAAACCATCTGTCCTTTTCGAATCGATGGCACATTTCCGGTACGGTGGAAGAACTCAATACTCGCCCACCAATGGCGCGAACGGCGTAATGGAGTAAAATTGAAAAAAGTTGGTCCAAAACTGGAAGGAGCGACCGGCCAGCAGCACGGCATGAGTTTTACAACATGTTTTTCGTCCCCGGGCGGTATGTAGTAATGCCACCCAAACAAAAGGCGCCATTTTGAGATCCTTTTGGTCGAAGCTTCCGAATCTGCTTGTCACGCAGCTCAATGGCCCTTACTGTTTGGGGGACGGCGGAGCGTTTGCTGGCGCCAGCAAACTGAAGCGCCCAGAGCAGACTCCAACGAGCACGAAATGTTGCTGACGAAGCTGGTTTCTTTTGCTGTTTGCTGCGGAAAGGGTGCGATTTAGATTGAAAAGCATTTCAATCCAATTATGGAAAAATATTATGATTCGTGATACAAGTCTCTTCGGTTTTGGATGAGTTGTTTGCTTTGCTGGCTGGAGATATCGTAAAAGATATGATATTTTACTGTGATTTCGTTTAAAGACAGAAGCTGTCGGAAACAGTGTTTGGTGCTTTGTCTTTCATCTGATAAATAACATCTGATAATGATGAATGTTTCAAAATGTTGCTAAAGCTTTTTATGGAAGGAGAAACTGTCAATCCCCGGAAGGGACACACGATTTTGTTAACCTGATTGACAACCCTAAACGAAAGCCCTTTTAAAGAATAGCTCATGTAATACAACAAGAACCGACATGAGAAACTTTACTACTTAAAGATAGTAGATCATTAATTTAGCAAGACGACTTAGGTCACATAGGAACAAAAGATTGCCAAAAGGTTTACAACGATTTAAAAGTTCATTTCATTCACACCACATAACATCAAACGGATCTAAGGAACTAAAACGTGCGAGACGTAAAGCTCTACGTAAAGCAAGCCGGTGAGACGATCCGGTGGTCATGAAATTACACTAGAAAAGCTTGATGCTCAGTAGCGCGCAGCGATTGTCATATAGCACAACGCATTTCCAAATCAAAGTGAATTAGTATGCACTAGATGACTCTATGCGAGCCAAAGGATGTACTACAGAAGGGCTACACAGCATCTTAAGGTAGTTCTGAAGATAACTCAGTACACTTGTCAACTGTACACCCTAGGTGACGATGTCCTCTAGCTGAACATGGAAGCTCAACTTAATGTAAAGAAGTACGGTCAAAAACAGAGATGATGTTCAAAAATTAAACCAATCATCCTGAGCGGAGGACAATTCCTGCTAAAGTTAATGGCTGCATGCTTCTCGGGACAAAATTCAAACTAGAGAAGTACAATAGTAGTACACACAAAACGGCATGAAGATCGCCGAATAGTGCCTGTTTTAAGTAAATTAAATCGTTCAACTGTGTCACGAAGTGCAACGAGCTGTGGTTGCTCCCTTGAGAAAATGTCAAAAAGACGTTGATAAGGCATGAGATGCAAGCACTTATTCTTACTGGTCATGACCGGTCACTAAAAAGCTGACCTAATATTTTGAGCTGAAAAAGTTTTGAAAAAAAAAATTCAGTCACTCACCCAACTTTTGCAAGCACTCAAATCACGATTTTAAATGTGTGCTATTGGCCACCTTCGATGTTTAAACGCGACCTAAGGTAAGATCATATCAAGTCCAGCAGTTACTTAGCTACTTAGGCGTAGTTATTTATTTCTTGATATACATGTCAGATATCTTTGTGATATTGTCTAGATAATGAAACGTAATTAGAAAAGCGTGAGACGAGGGTACAAATAGTATTTGTTTAAGATTTTATAGAAAACATTCTTCTTAGGTGGCACAAAAACCAGAAGACGTAAACCAGAACACCATTGTGCTTTGGTTCTTTCTGTGACTCAGTGTACCCATCCTTACAAAATTGTTAATGCTGAGTATGGGGGGCTGTGATTTAGTGTACACATAGCAGGATAGTCAATCCTGCGTATCGAGGGCGGCAGTGACGATGAGCTGTTTGATAGGCCTACGCCGTTACCACTGGACCACCGAGTCGGCCCAAGGGCAACATTAGAACCTTTTTTAAAAAATCTTGTATAAGAATAACAAGTTCACTATGAATCTAGATGCAACAAATCAATTCATAATTGCAAAACATCAATGTAAATTTGTTAAGAAAGAGAAGACATTTATTGCAGACACACTAATTACATATTAACAAAGGTATTGTTCCTTTAATATCAAATGAGCAATTGGAAAGAATAAGGTGCTCGTTTTGAAAGGAAGTTATCTTTCAAAACCTGTAGGAACTTTGACGAACACCGTGGAGGAGTCCTTTAAAATAATATTACGATATATCAAATAAAAATAAAAAAATATTCAAAAACCTATTTAAAAAAATAAAAAAATATTTCTCTTTATTGGTCTGGCGAAAACGTAGCTTTACTTTAATTACTGTGCTGCTAATAAATTGTGCACCAAGTGCTTGTTAACCCAGTTGACCCAGCTCAAGTTGAACTCGTTAAGATCCTTAAAGAACCATCGTTTAAAATCAATTGCCCATTAAAAAAAAAGCTAGAACTAACAAATCATAATTATGGTACAAGTACCGGCAACTGCACTTAAAAACTTTTTCTCCCTAATTTGCGGCTCGTTACCAACTAAATACTGAATACCGCGCTAGTGCCACTTCCCAAACCATCCCATTAGTATAACGAGGAACGCCCTCCAAAGTGGTGAAGTTGCGTTCAAGGACATTTAAAATTCCAAATCCATCCCCAGTACCGTGACCGATGAAATTGAACAGTTATAATACCGAACTACACACAACTATCATTCGTGTTCGATCTTTGCAGGAGAAAAGTGTCATGAAACTGAACAAGCTGAACCCACGGTGGGACGCGTACAATCGTCGCGATTCGTTCTGGTTGCAGTTGCTGTGTTTGAAGTATTTGGGCTTGTGGCCACCGGAAGATGGAGATCAGGCCGCCCGCAGTCGGTACATCGCCTACGGGTGGGCTTTGCGGATCATTTTTCTGCACTTTTACGCCCTCACGCAAGCTCTGTACTTTAAGGACGTGAAGGATATCAATGTAAGTGTAGTGACAGGGGGAGGCAAGACCTTTTGAGTACATGGCACAGTGTTGTTGCAGGACATTGCAAACGCACTGTTTGTGCTGATGACACAGGTGACGCTGATCTACAAGCTGGAAAAGTTTAACTACAACATCTCGCGTATTCAGGCGTGCCTGCGTAAGCTTAACTGCACCTTGTACCACCCCAAACAACGGGATGAATATGGGTAAGCAGGTGTAAGTTCTCTATATAACGAATTCCAATATAAAAAGTTTTGTTCTCCACAAACAGTCCCGTCCTACGATCGATGAGTGGCGTCTTTTGGTTGCTGATCTTTCTCATGTTTGTCGCGATATTCACCATCATCATGTGGCTAGTATCGCCAGCGTTTGACAATGAACGGCGTCTACCCGTTCCGGCCTGGTTCCCGTTGGACTATCATCGTTCGAGCGTCGTGTACGGTGCGCTGTTCCTTTACCAAACGATCGGGATCGTCATGAGTGCCACGTACAACTTCTCAACCGACACCATGTTTTCTGGGCTGATGCTGCACATCAACGGACAGATTGTGCGCCTTGGCAGTATGGTTAAAAAGGTGAGATAGGACTACAAGTACTCTCATTCTGGTTGAAGACCAATTGAGTCTCGATGTCATCTAGCTTGGACATGATGTGCCTCCTGCACGCCAACTGCTTGCAACGGACACCGAGTGGAAAGAAATGAAACAGCGAATCGACTATCACTCCCAAGTGTACGGCAGGACATACGCCAACGTGACGGAATGTGTACTGTTTCACAAGGACATTCTAAGGTATCGTTGCAGGACCATTAAATAGTTACATCGTGCAAACTTTAACCGTTAACTCTCAACAGCTTCAGCGATGAGGTGCAGGACATTTTCCAAGGATCCATTTTTGCACAGATTTGTGCGTCAGTAATTATCATCTGCATGACACTGTTGCAAGCGACCGGGGACGATGTAACGATGGCCGATCTGCTTGGCTGTGCCTTTTACCTGCTAGTGATGACATCGCAAGTGTTTATCTTTTGTTACGTTGGAAATGAAATCTCTTACACGGTGAGCTGGGAAGATGAAAACTTGAACGATTTTTTAAGGCCTATCCTAACGTTATGGAACATGTTACAGACAGATAAATTTACAGAGTTTGCAGGATTCTCCAACTACTTCATGTTCGATAAGCTTACCAGCCAAGCAATGATATTTTTCTTGCAAATGTAAGGTGAAAGAGTTTCTATTTGCGTTAGGTCAACAAGTTAATTCCTTTCCACGTTACAGGACACTCAAAGACGTTCACATCAAGGTGGGAAGTGTCCTGAAGGTGACGTTGAATCTTCATACATTCCTGCAGGTATGCTGAGCTGTACTGTGTACACCACCCACTCCAGACAAATTATAATTGACATTCTAATCCGATTTGCAGATTATGAAGCTTTCCTACTCCTATCTGGCAGTGTTGCAGAGCATGGAATCGGAGTAGGGTGAGTCGAAAGTCAAAAGATAGCACACTTATTCATGCAGCAATAAAACCGCTTGAGAAGTAAGCTGATTTAGAAAAAAAACTTTGGATGGGTTTCAATCTATTGGTTGATGAATTAATTGATTTATGCAAACCTTAGAGTAGATTGCTTTTCCGAGAAACGATACCGAATGATATGCAGCACAATTGTACAAGCTTGATACTGTTTAAACGATAAAATTCGACGGTCAAAGCAAGAAACAAAATTCATACACAATTTTGTAGTTCAAAATAGACGATTTATCACTTCAAAAGTATTATAGATAGTCAAGTGTTATTTTACTGACCTAAACCGGCAACGTTATGAATTATTCATTGCAAGATTAACTCGATACGACGTGTACTAAGGAAACAGACATTAGAATGCCAACGGGGAATTCAGATAGACGTGCAATAAAAATAATGCATGGGAGGAAAAAATATTCAAAGGTATGTAAAACATAAATCAAGTATAAAAAATACGTAGAAATAATCTGCTACACACGACAAAACGTCATAGGACGAGTTTTTCAAAGCCAATTATATCGAGATTATTTCAGCAAGAGCTTTCCAGCTACAATTATATGAAGCTTGTACTTTGTTTTGAACGAACGAAAGCTACATTAGTAAATGCTTATGTTTTGTTATATTGTGGTTTTTTTTAATATTTTAAGTACTACATTATGATTCATATATATATATTCATATATATATAATTAAATGATTGGCTGAATGTTCTATTGGTTCAATTCTACTGAAGGATTAAATTTGATTCCATGACTCATATGCATAAGCAGAGCTTTTTAAACTTAAATCTTAGATACCCTAACTTGGTACTCATTCTTCAATTCAATAAAATTATCAAAGGCTTAAAGGCATCTTAAATAAGTCTCATTATTATATCATAGGGACAGCTCTTTGTTGTGCCCTGTGAAACATTTATCTTAAAAAATAATTTTCGTGTTTCTTTTAAGTTACTAGCTACCCGCCCAAAAATGCAGATTCGGAATGTTACAAAGCTACATATACAAAGCCTTCTCAATTCCATTAGAACAGCAAATTCGTGCTGCTAACAAAAAAAAAATCATATAAAAGAGAATTAGCAAGCTCAAGGTCCTTGAATGAGGTTGAAAATTTACAGTTCCTTTTATTGGGCAACACAATTTCAAATAAATTTCCCAACGGCGCTGTCGATAATCCAAGGACTTCAGAATATTCGCCCCACCACAAGCAGACTAATAGACCCATCTTGTCCATGGCGATGTTCTCAAGATGCTCTAACAAAACGGCCCAACAAAAATCGACATAAAAAGACCACCCGACGCGGCAGATGTAAATCTCGTACACTTCTTCACCTCCCTTTGAAGTAACGGTTGTGCCTCAAGTGCTCGGTAGCAGCTACTCGAACACTTCACGGCGTCTAGACGTCCTGTACTTGTCTCAAACATCATACCCCAAGTAGTTCGATGCTACTTACGTGTTGGATTTGACGGGCAGGAACATCTTCTTGTTGCACGCTACCAGCTTAGACAGATGCTTGATGAGAAAGATTTTCACCTTCAAGGTGCATATTCGGCGCGGAGCCGCAACCGCCGTCGAGGTGGAAGGTGTCGGTGAGCTGACTTCTGCGCCTGGTGGTCGCTGCGACGTCTGCGGGCACGACACTTCCGGATCCGACGCAGTACGGGTAGTAGAGCTGCTACCAGCCTTGTTTAACTCGCGTTGCTGGGTTGGCTGGGTGGCGCTGGTCTCGCCTGCTGCGGTTGCTGCGATGCTCTGGTGGCTGCTGTTGTCGTGGACGACGGTGGTGGTAATGATCTGCTGCGTAGCGGTGGCAGCGGTACTGATCGAAGCAAGCGAAGCTAGCTGGGTGATGGCAAGCTTAGGCTGCTGGCAGGGTGGCAGGACCGGCTCAGGACCGGCCACTTGAAGGCGTTCGCGGTGCTCTTCTAACTCTACGGTCACTGTATCCGGCTCGTCCGTCTGCAGAACAGCTTTCGAGCATCGGACTAGGCTGGTGCAGCTGGGCAGGGAAGCCGTCGGTGAACCCGTCGCGGAAGCCGCCGAGGCGCAGGATCGATCCACTTTTACGGGCGTTACGCACGAGTGCCGTCAAGGAACGCACCCCGTTCACAGTGAACCGGTGCGAAGAGGGTGGCTAAGGGAGAGGGGTTGTACGAACCGTAGCCGTCCCCCCCTTGTGTCCAATGTTGTCCTTCCCCTATCTAGAACGGTCTTTCGACACTTCACTTCACACGCCACTGACGTCAACGGGCTGCTGCTACTGCTGCTAACCTCTCCAACTCAACGACGGATGATGATGTTCGCATGCATTAGATGAAGCGCGGTACGGAGACGATAAAACCTGCCGAGCACTACGCCAAGATGACCGATTCTATTTTGGAAAGAAAAGAAATAAACAAAACAGATAATAAAAATGAATCGCTCCGAACCTTGAAGCCGTTCGAGTCGTTCGATCGGGTGAGGCATGATTGTGTGAGACGGAATTGTAGAATGATTAACTGGATGATTGCACGAGACAGTGGTACATGTGTTCCACAAACGGTGTCAGCGATGGGAAAAGCTGGCGACGGGGAGCTGCGATAAAGATGATAAATTATGCAGACTCATGTTGGGGGCTTTTGGGGTGGATGTATGGAAACACGAACGTACGTTGCTCGAAAGTTTGGTTGGAAGACAAAAGCGATATGACTGGCAAGGGTACTGTTGTGATTACGGGGCGAATATCTTTCTGGCGTATAGCGCAATAGGAACAGCGTTTTGTATGCTAAGTGTTGAATCAATGAATAGTTTAACTATCTAGATGAACTGTATCTAGTTTTAGTTTTAAACGGGCTGTGAAAGTGTATCGATTTGTTCATGATTTGATTACGAAGATACTATGCATATACTTATAGGGAGAAAAAATTAGTATTTTTTATATTTTCGTTACTAAGCATGGCTTAAGAAGTTTTGAAGAAAGTAGTGAAATTCATTATGGATCGCAGGTCAGTTTTTTATATATTTTTATCCGAGCCAGTGTGCGTGTAAAAATCTTCTCGTGCCCTGTACGTACACGGTGTGAGAACATTGCATTGGATCTACTAAACGATTCATGAGGTTCAGGATTTTTAAATCAAAGACTGGAAGTAGAAGAATCTTTCAACATTTATGTATGTGAGATTTATGAACCATTGAACGTCACAAATTGAATCGAGATGCTCTACCTTGAATGCTGGTAAAACGCTCTGTTGATTTAGAAGTGCAACGGAACACACGAACACATCGCTTCACTGAATGAACAAATTCTACATGCTAGGCGAATGTTCGCCTGATGGCGCAAAGCCTCTATTAAAAAAATGCAAATGAAAATCCTAACTGTTGTAACTTTAACAACATCCGAAATTATTAGAAAAGGAACGATCCCCCTCCAAAGATATAGCTTTCGAGGCAGTGAGGAGGGGGTCTCTTTTGGTTCGGAGTCCTAAGCGATCACTTAGATGGATCTGTGGAGGATTCAACTTACCCAGTAACAGATGAAACGGATAAACAAATTATTTATAAATTACTATGCGTTTTAAGCATTTTTTTAGTTACAGATTGTAGCTAATGGAAGAATTTTCAGCGTTATGTTTAAATACACAAGTTTATATATTGCTCATTTTGACGAATGAGTGGACATAGCGATGTATAGAGTTTAAATTTACGATTATAATTCATTCCATTGAACTTAAAAAATAGTTCTAGCTACTGTAATACGTTATACTGTAGCCGGAAAGGCTTATTACTTCTTTGTTAACCGTAAATGGTGGGCAGTATTATGAACATGGGCATAGCCATCATTTATATGGTTCAGTAGCGGAAAAGAATGTCTTAAACCAAATGGCAGTGAAATCTTCTTTTTTACATCTGAAACATACCAGATTATACATGGAACAAATGATATTCTGACGTTGAAAAAAGGACATGAGCTACAGAAGGAAGATCATCCCATAGAAAATAGTAAAAAAAAAACGTTCTTACATGTATCATCAATGGAGTGCTTATTTTAATATTGGATCATTTGAAGGACCACATATCACAATAGACGATAACATCTTCTTTAAAGAATTTGAAAAATAAATGGTTAATACCAAAGCGTTGGCTTATTGTACTTGCAGCGTTTTGGGACATTCAATGAATACCATCGAGTGCGAAGAGTTCCTTGCTAAGGGTTCTCAGTGAAGACATAATGAATTATCAGATTCCCCTCAAATATATCAAGTATTGAACAAACCACCTGATAAACCTTATAAGAGTGAAGTAAGCTCACATTGAAGCGAATTGCGGCTCTGAACATAACGGCACAGTGAAGCAATCTTTTAAAATTATTATTAGATCTCAGGCATTTCCTTAAATAAATTTTCTCTGACCTCCAATAAAGTTCCAGCCCTACCAACCACGAACGCACTCTGTGGCTTCACAGCAAATACGCACCGGTGACCTATCGGACGCAAAAAGTGACGATCGCGCTACTGGCAATGCGTGAGCATTTCGCAAACAAATCGGTCAAACGGTCAGGCGGTTCGGTCGTAATCGACCAGACACAGGCACCACGCCTAGGGCAACGTTTCGCAAACAAAACGACGCCCACAAATGGGATTACGGCCCTTTCAGCCCCGTGCACACAGACACACATTCGGCTGCACTTTCCGGGTTCCATTCATTCCACGGCGAGTACGACTGACACAATGGCCTACATACACGTTGCAGCTGACCACTGACCATAGCGGAGTGTACGTAGGGATGCAACGGAAGTGCCACTATCGTCTTGCATTGATTCATACTGTTCGCGTATACACACACCCCGCCCTCGTGAGTGTCATGTGAATTTCCTCCCAATTCCTATTCTATCCCACAATCTTGAAATGCTTCGTTGCACATTGCTTGATTGCATACAGGCCACGATGTGTGGGAGAGAGAAAGTGGCAAGAACGAAGCTCATCGTCCCACACATAGCAAGCGGCTGGGGGCCCGTCATTAGCTCTGCAATTCAATCCGTAATACTTGTTGCCACACCTTAAAATACCTGTTGCATTGTGCCAGGGAGCAACCAGCTCGGAAGGGAAGAGAAATAAACAATTAGGTCAGACATAATGCACAGCATTAATGCTATATTCCAACAGCAGGACACGCTTCCAATTTACTATAATAAAAATACCCGAAACGAAACTCCCAGCACCCTAAACAGAAGCACTTTCGGGCTCTTCCACATTGGGTGAACTGCTACGCACCTCCTGGCTGGCTGCTGGCTCCTCTTCCTCCTCTTCATTGATCGACTGACCACCGCCCAATTCGTTCAATCCATCAATGTAAACGCACCGATCGCAACAGCACGTGAAGTGACTCTCGTCCCCCAGGTTCACGTTTTCCTTCAGAAACAGAAACACCGCCCGGGGTATGATTGTCTCCTTGATGTGGTACCCGTACTGGAAATCGCACTCCATGATCGCCTCGTTAAAGTCCGCATCGTAGTCGCCATTGGTCATGTTTTCCGGCGTGAAAAAGTCGAAAAACGAACAGCCGGGCGACTCCACCAGATTGTGCTCCGGCTTCCAGTCGATGCTGCAGCCTTCGCAGGCGTATATCTCGAACCCGTTAAACTTGGCAGGCTCGTTCGGATTGGGTGCGCATCGCAGAAGGTACTTCTTTTTCAGCACCTCGTTCGTGAAGCAATCGTTGGGTGCAAAGTGAAACTCCAGCTCGAAGCCAGGCACCGGCTCGTTGAACAGGACGACACGCAGATCCTGCAGCTGCTTCAACACAGGCTCATCCGTCTGCGTGATCATGTGCTCCAGAAAGCTGGACTTCAGCACGGACAGCCAAAACTCCGGGATGCCTTTGGGCTGATCGGCAACATCGTTCGGGGCCGGGTTGGAGTCCACCAGTTCCGGCACATCCTGCCCGTTCACGATGCGCGCAATCTTGTCCTGGCACTCGGCAAACTCCGACTGAAACTCGCACTCCATCGCGTGTGCCTTCAGGTGGAACTGTACCTCCCGATCGACGATTTCCAGCTGGATCTTGCGCAGGGCGTACAGCTTCGCCTGGATGTTCGGTGGTACCGGGCTCGAGGCCGGCGACTGTGCCATTTCGAGGTCCTTGATGCGCCGCTCGATGACGGCTATTTGGTGGAGGAGAAATTGTTCCGTTTTTTCCAGCGGCGGTTCGTTCGTGGGCGATGGGACGGAGGGGGAGTTGGTTGCCGCTTCGGTTGCTTCGTTGTCGGCCATTTGTAAGGGGTCTAAGGTTTTACGGATATTCGGCGAGGGGTTTTGGTTATTGGTGTACGGAATGATCAACTGCACCGATTATGTTTGCCGTAAAGACTGACAGCGCAAGAAGTGCTGCTGCATAGCCAGCTGCGATGAGAATTGTGTTTGGAATGGAAAAACGTGTTTTCATGGCAACTTTGAACTGGAGGAACTTTCTCGTCCACAAAAGACTAAAAAAATCATTTTAAACAATTTATTACCAGAAAAGAAATTTTTGCGGACATTTCTAAAGAAAACAAAAATCTCAAAGATTTACAGGTTCTCACTAACGCTCACTAACACTAACTCACTCACATTGCATACTAAGTTCTTGTCTTTGGTGGACAATCAAGCTTTAATGTTGTAATCGACCCAGTTCGGGCTAGACGACGGTCGTTTTGTTAATCCCTTTCCTTTATGACTGTTCTAGCGTATATTATCCTAACACCCAACGAGTTACAAATCTACAGCCTTTTTCGTAGAATACAATCTATGTATGGTACGGGCAAGCATCATAATCACCACATAGCGTTACTGCCATTTGTGGGTAGATTGAAGATTTCCAGGAAACTCATAGCCTAGATGGCTTCTGAAGCGGCATTAACCTGCAGTATTGTGATTAGAATGGGAAAGCGTGTGGACGAGCGGTATAATTGTAGGGTTATTTACGACTCAAATCCTTGGGTCACATAAACCGAATCACATAATTCGAATCGTTTGATCAGCAGACAGGTTTTAACTCTGTATAACATAGAAGAGTTTTAAATAATGTAATTCAGTTACAAAATCTTGTAATGAGAAGATTTTCAGCAGCTCATGATGTATTTAATATTCATTACAAAAAAAATCATATCAAAAACATGGTTTTCAATTTCTGATTTTTGCTATTTTTTAAATTGAATTAGTCACGCATTTTGGATGGCTTTAGTGTTCAAATTCGTCTTCTTTATAAAAGAACAATAATTTAACTTTCATATGGTAAGCCGTATGAGAGGAATATATAATTGATTATTAGCATTGAAAATGATTTTAATTTCGAATTTGATTTATTCCAGTAGATATTCATTCATTTCCAGTTCATTTTTCAAAATAAACAGCATTATTCACTAGTTAAGAATTCTTTTTGAATGGTTGTTAAAATTTTGACAATTATCACAAAATTATTTCATAAAATTGTTAACAGTCATATTGATACCAGGTGCGATATTAATAAAACAAAGTTAATTGTTTATGAATGTTCCGAATTTCAATTAGAAAAACCCACTGGTATTAAAATTCCTCCAACATAACCGAAAACAAAGTGTTCAAAATCAAAATAACCAGATGCAATTGTTTTGTGACGCATTAAAAGTATTCGACAACTTTTTAAAATCAACTTGTGGGATTAAAATTGTATCGTTCACTTTAGCAAGTGACTTGAAAACCTTGTAGTCAAACAAATGACAGTTGTTCCAAAATGTTCCTATGTAGCACGTGTGCCTGTTAACGTATCTTAAATTATGTTGTTAAAAAGCCAAGTTTTTGTGATAATCTCTAATACATTAATACTGTTCAAAGTTAACTCGTGCATATAAAAGTAAAGCATTCCGCATGAAAATGGTCTTTGAGAGCGTTTTATTTGCGACATCTTTGGGCTAGCAATATTACGCAAAGGCAATGTATGAAGGAGAGTCGCTAGTCCCTGCCCTGAACAGATCGATTGTTCAGCAGGTCTTAAAGCATAAAGAAGATCGTAAAACATAACAAAAGCACGTAGCATGGCCCTAGCTGCTATTGCTCCCAAACATTGTTTTACGTACAGCAATTTCACCAACAATACCTTTGACTCCAACCACCCAAACCAAACAAAACCCATCATAAATTACCTTTTTCTCACGAAACGATCCCTGCCCCATCAAACGGAATTAGGAAGATTATAAATTGATGGCTCGCTACGCAACATGTCGCTTTTAAGTCATGCAAGAAGGCGACGGACCTTGAATAAGAATGAACCCGAGAGCAAGCAGCGAAACCCGCGCACACGATGCTCCGTTCTGCGTGGCGCGCGAATGTTGAACGTCGTATCCCCCGGAGAGTATCGGACATGAAGTTCCCGCAGGATGGTACACGCACGCACGCATAAAGGATCCTTTCGTTCTTCTTGTGCGTCGCCTCTCTCACGCACACAACCATATTCCTGGATTCCTGGTTTTGCGGGAAAAAGTAGGTCAATGTTGCCGAATTTCCGTTCCCAACTCCGGCGGTGCAAAGGAGCGTATAATTTTACGACCCTTCGCTTCAAACCATATGATAGCGCTTCAGACACGCCAGCACGAAACCTTCCCGTCGTTGGTTTTGTTGGTTGAGTTTTCCTCGGGTTTGGGTTGGGAGGGTCAGGCAGCCTGAAAACCCGAAGGAAACCTTAAAAGAACCCTGAGTCTGGTGTTTTGTTTTATCCGTTCCGTTGTAGGACTTTCGAAAAAGGGGGATGGCAACGAAAACACAAAACCCATCAAAGGGTTTTGTCTGTGAATGGGAACCTTCTAACCACACACGGCGATTATGGGTGTCCGGGCAGGAGAAAATGAATGTGGGATCCTCATTTCGACCGAGAGAGATACTTGGGGGGGAGGGGGGGGAGAGGAAACACCGTCTAGAGCCCGGAAAAGACAATCCGGCCCAGTCTGGTGATAGCAGCAGCTTCTCGCAAAGGTTAACTTTGCGATTACGGGAAAGCGAGCCTTGGTATCGCTGGCAGGATCTGCCTGATTCTATTTCCGTTCTACACACACACACAAACAAACACCTTCAGAGGAAGACATAGTTAAACGCATGAATGTGTACGGGTCGATTTCCACGGCTGGCAACCGCGCGTACCGCCTAGCACGGTGGTAGCAATTTTCACCTTGTTTTTCACTTTCACTTTTCCGGCCTCATACCAAACCGATGCGCGGGCATTGGCGTCATCGTCTCGGCCGACCGTGCGGCCACGCTACACAGCGAACGTTTGGAAGCGAGCATGTGGCGTAATGCTCCACTCCGAGCTACCCCCGGGGGGGTTATGTAATACACCGGTGGAAAGCACGGGTCTAAGGACGGAGACCAGCACTCGTTGGACGGTGGGACCATGTGTCCCTTCGTTTATCGATTCCATTTTCCCCGGCTGCACGCTCCGGCTTTTCCTGCCGAGGCCGATTTCCAGCGAGCATCAGTATTTACACTCGCTCATAGTGTAATGAGTACCGGCTTCTCATGTAAAGCGAGGTCCGTCCACCCTGGGAGAAAGGATAAAAGGATACCGATTGGAAGAAGGAAGGAGCCTAGAATTTGGTTAGCAACAAAAACCCAAACCCAAACGCTAGATCGCCTGCACTACACCGCGAGAAGAAGAGAACGAACGGGAGGAAGAGAGAAGGAACATTTTTATTAATGGAAGGACTGTGAGTGGGTGGGTGGGTGTGTATGTTTTTTCGGAGGTAGTCCCATCACCCTTCCCTGGTTTATCCCCGTGCAGGTGCAGAGCGAGGTCAATTTTGTATCGATTTCTTCGTCAATGGAGGAAGTATCCGGGTTCAGGGTACACGGAAGTTGCTCTAGCTCTAGCCCACCCCAAAATACGGAGAATTTCCCGAAAAAAAACGGGACCCAGGGACGCACAAGCGGGACGCATAAAATAACAGGATTTAAGGCATTTCGGTGTTTGGAAAAGGGATTCAATTACATTACTGCTTTGTAAAGAGGGGAAAATGGAATTCGAAGAAACAGATTATTAATGGTTGTTTGAGATATTTTAACCGACATTTTTCGTTAAATCCTATTGCGACTGTGAAACCGTTAACTATACATTAACGAGGCTAAAACTATGTTAAAAGTTACTGCTTGGTAGAAATTCAATTTATCATGAACTATTATTTACGGATAAGTATAAGGTAAAAAAATGTAACATTTTTACATGTTATGATAAAACTATAATCGTTGCAGTAGTAAACCTTTCACAAAAAAAACAAAATTAATGTTCAATCAAAACAAATAAAATGCAGGAAACTGTCTCTAAAGCCTTCTCACTTCTTAACCAAATCACTAATCGTAATTTAAATGATCTAAAGACAGTTTTTGTGTATGAAATATTAAAAAATGATTATCATCAAACTTACTAATGGTGATAGGAAAAGCTCAGATACTTTTCTTGTTCGATAGTACGGCCTGACCGTATTGCTAAAAGCACAGAAACTTTTGCGTATAGAAAACTAATAACATTATTACGTTGAATATAGTTCGAGAAGTTTCATGAGAACACTGCGATACAGTTTTAACACAAATTTTACAAAGATTTAAAAGATTAACATTTAAAAGTTGATAAAAAAAATCTATGACTGAAGCACACTAATACTAAAAATTAATTAAAAAAAAATTCTGTGTGTACCTCCAATTAATTTATACTTTCATCTATGTAATTTATAATAATCTAAAGTAAGTGAATATTTGAAGCAATAATAGAAAAGAGTCAAAAATCAATAGGCAATAGGTACGAAACGAAATTGCAACATGGATATTCGGTTTAACTTTTAAAATAAAAACTGAAGGAATCGTTGATAAAAAAGACATTATTGAATGCAACGACGTTCAACTACTTTAAATTGGTTTCAGAAAAACAACATTTTTTTATGTTCTTTGTTAGGGGAAACTGCAATAAGTTTTGATAAATTTATTATAACTAATGAGATATAATTCTTAAATGAACAATGAAACATAATTGCTAATCGTTTTTATTTTGCCTTTATAGAAACAGTTTGAAAAGTAGTACTTAAAGCCTACAATACAGCACGTCATGCCATCACCAAAATGCATTTTTTTAACACCTGGCAGCGCGCTATTAAAGCGGGACATTTAATTAGCGCAACTTTACCTGATACAGCAACAGGCATTCGCATGACTGGATGCAGTTAGCCACCCTTCCCTACGGATGCACATTGTGCAAGGAAAGGTGCCGAAAGCGCAGTACAAGCTACAAAGTTAAGGTAAAATTCAAACAACCTTTCCCAACAAGCGAGTGAAAACTTGGCGCATAGTTATGCACGGGAGGGCGAAAACTGGCGCAAAAGGAATCAGTCTACCAAGAGCAACAACATCGGCAGTACGGGTGTGCAGAATATTTCTCTTCCACATCAACGGTTCGTGTGGTTTTTCCTTTGAGCACTGCGTAATAATTTCACCTTTTTATCTTGTACCGCAAAACCTCCGGCTCCGGCCGCTAGGTGCAATAAAATTATAAATTAAGTTTATGTTGCTTTTTCTTTATGTGTGTGTACGCACTTTTTTTTGTGCGAAGAGAGGTTTCGCAGTGGTTGATTAATATGTATGAAGCGGTGGAAAGAGATTTGCGCCTTTGTTTTTGGGCTGCAAACATTTTATGAACCAGCGAAAGGAAGCCAAGGGCACACGGAGAGATGATAGCAAGAGGCCACTAAAAAAGCGATTACGATAAAATATAGATATGAAAAACGAAATTCTATATTTTTTTACAGATAGAAATTAAAGTTAATTGTCTTTTAAAGATAAGCATTATTAATAAAATAATTAACCAAAGCCTTGTGATTCGCTTTTAAATTGCATTAAAAATCAATAACGATACTTCACTAAAAGCCCTTGTAATGCAAGACAATTAAACCAAAAATGAATCTTCCTCCATACTTTCGCAACATTCCAGTGAGGAAAAAAAATAGCTGTTGTGTAACTGGCCAAAGATGAGGCCGCCTCATCAACCGCATTTAACACGAACCTTTTTCGCGTGAAATATATGTTACACTTAGCGCTTGGTCCGGCTTATGCTATAGAAAAGCTGTTCCCAAAAACAACCAAAGCATATAGAAGCATATGCTAATGGTCGTATACCCACCGCCACCGTAGCTAGTTGCGCTTGTTAATTGAATTAACGCACTCATTTATCAGTGACACCTCCCGGGTGGCGAGCACTGGGACTTTACGCCCAGCGGTGTCAACGTGCGATCATGATCATGGTGAGTGAGAATCAGTGCAAAAGTGGACAACCTCGCCCCGGGCCGGGCACAGATTACCACAATGTAAGGGAGCTTGTATGACAAAAAAAAACCTTTCAAAGCTAGAAAAAACGTGCTGAATGTTTGTAATGAATAGCGATTTGCAGTGTTTTAAATTATATTTTATTGCTGTAATTTAACACTACTTTTGAAGAAAAAAAAACAAGGGGTTGGAAAAGAAGGGACGGGAAGCACAGTATCGGGAAGGTCAGGTTCACCTGCCACCAGTCATTAATCAACTATCAGAAGGTTATTCAACCCGGGAAACCTGACATTACGCGAGGCTATTATTATGTTTTTCCTATTGTTTCCCTTTTTTTGTCTTTTTAATGTGTTAGAAAAAAATGGCTCACACTTACAGCTGGTTCGCTAACGTTCCCGTGGACAGGCACACATATGACCGGGAACGCCACACAACCGTGATGATCGCACGGATGATTATTAACATATAAAGTTGTCGTGCACTAGAAGAACCTGGATGGACGGGAGACTCATTATAGCCGTGGCCGTCATTTACATACCCGAACGTGAACGTGAACGGGAACGTGGTTTGCACGCCTGACCCCTTTTTTGTGTCAGCCTAATGCGTTTTTTTTTCTTTTCGCTCCGTATGCCCTTTTCTCTATACCGTACTTTTTTAGGAATATTTTTTGTTTTACTTCTCCTGTCCGGAATGAATCAAGAATGGATAATCACTGGGGGGCTAAATCGAAACTTTTGCTTCACTGCACAATTTTTTTCGCTCTCCCTCTATCACCCTCTGCCCGATAGGGTTTGCCGTTGCATAGCACGTTTAGGGTAGAACCGTTTGGAGACACTTAAAAACGCTTCCCGACACTTTGCACGCTCCGCGTCCGGATGGCCAACAGCGCAGTGGGCGCAGTCCTGCTCGATAGAAGCTTTCCCGTCAACTGAACGGCCATCAAACGCCGGCTGCCGAATAAATCCCAACCCCTGAGTGACAAACATACACACACACACATACACACTGTGACATCGTTGGGGGCGGTGGTAGCCCTTTTCGCTGTGTGGACTAGAGTTTGGGGGATAGGTGCAGCAGCGTGGCGGGGGAAAGGTAGGGAGCGATAGGCAAGCATTACCTTATTTACTATGCAAGCATGCTTCGTACGCGCAGGCGATTCGGTTTCGTCGCCACGGGACTGTTGACGAGGCGCTTCTTCGGAGGGCCAATACCGTGACGATGACGTCGACGACGACGACGACGACGACGACGGCAAGCGACCGAAGTAGTCGGAAAAAGAAAGCAAAGGCTGTACAAACGCCGTTGAAAAGCACATGAAAAGCAACCTGAATGTCTGCATCGCGTCGTGTCGGCTGGGAGCGTGGAAGGAACGGTGGACAAAAATTGGGTGAGAATTTGGGTAGGACAGTTTTGCTTTTGCACTACTGCAACGATTGAAACGCTGTTTTAGCACACCAAACATGGAACCGCCTGCAGCCGGTCGTGATCGAGATGGGACGGGAGATTGTGCTCGTTCCGATAGCTGGGCGTTGAATTTTGGCGAAAGAAAGTTTTTCGAGTGCAGTAAGTTGCCCGAGAGTTCTGTAGAGTTTTAGTATGCTTTATTATTTTAAATTATTGTTTCCTAACTTGGTTTTACAAAGCGAAAACGTATGGGTGGCATATGTTTTCTAAATTTTATTTTATTTTTCAATCATAACTAGAAGGTGTGAAAGATAAATTTTGGTTAATTTTAACGAATATATCAACATCACAACACTTCAAACTGAAAGAAATGCAACAACAAAACCAACATGATCTTGCAAATCGATATTTAAATATTGGATAACCCAAACAAGTACACGAATCGTTCAAGCACTTCCATTATAAGTTCATTAGTTTCATATATGTGTTATACGGTTTTTAAGCAAAGTGGTTTCCACCTTGATTTCTTAATATAGATTGTTTTTTTTGTTTTAAGGATTTTGTACCCTCTGTCTAATTGTCTTCTATTTGTATATAGAAAAACATATTTTTGTCTATTTTAGGTAAGAATAATTATTGATAATTGCATAGCCGTTTTCAATTTAAAGGATTAAAAAACTTAAAAAGGTGTCAAATTTTAAAATAAATGTAATTTAATGTTTTTAAACGTGCCAAAATTAGTTTGATTGTCATTGTCTGATTGTCTGATTGTTTGATTGTCTTTTTTCTTATTTTTGCAATCAAATGTAGTTGAAATACACCAATCCAGCGAAGTGGAAAATCGTTCTAGAAATGTTCTAAATATTCAATCGTATGGGGACATATTATGTATGCTGTCATAATAAGAAGAGCTACAAAATCAATTAGAATAATGAATTTTTCAGATAAAAAGTATACTCCAGAGTACAACATGTATTTCTTTATTTCTTTTTAATGTATTTCGAATAATCTCAAATATTTTTTCTTGAAGATAAAAAGTTAATAGAAGTTTATATCTCCAGAAAATGGACTGATTCAAATAAATGAAAACAATATTTTTTTTCTTTGTTTTTCATTTTCGATCATGGCCATGATACGCTTGTTTTACTAAATGTTGTGAGAGGAGTTTGTATAATTGTTATCAAGAGATTCATCAAAATTCTTTTCGATTCTCATCCGTAATTTTGATGTGCTACAAAGAGGAGTGCTATTGATTGGATACTATAAAACTGGAAAGCATAAATTCCATTTCGTTTCATATCGTTTGTTAATTCAACAACTCGCCCAAGTATGAGACTGCCACCATTAAAACAGGTTAAGATAAGAAACGTAAAAAACGAACATCAAGAACCCGGACTAACTCATCAACCAACTTAACCACCGTGCCGAAACATCAAACAGCTTCCCTCATCAAACGTCCAAATCCCTTCGAAACAATCAATTATTACATGTCTCGGGTGAAAATAAGAAAGAAAAAACATCTGCATACACACACACACAGATAGGCGAGCACCCAACCATTCCGTAAGTCCTTGAAGATCCCAACCAGTACACCAGGCATGGCCGAAAGGCACACGGATTTTTGCTGGCCCGTTTCTGCGTAACACGGGGCGCACGTCACGAATGCTGGTACGGAAAAGTTATAAAAAATCTATTAACCATCTGGACGGGTTGGTTTTGGTTGAGGGGGTGGTGAGGAGGAGTAAGGAGGTTGGGAGGAGAGACAGTACGCACATGACACGATGCCAACAATGTGGAAGTCCCAGCAGGTCTGTGGGACGGTGTGTTTTGTTGCTTCATCAATTGCTAATCCGTTCAACGCCAATATTCGGAAAAACAAGTTTCAACGAAGAAAAAAACAGTAATAAAAAAACAATCAAACACACACACACACACCCATGTGCAGTCGATTGGTGAGAAAGGACAACAGTGAGTGAGCAACGGTTTGCCGAAATAATATTATCGGCCAGCCGGGATGACGGAAGCGCAGAATAAAAACGTAATGATTCTCATCTTGATGTAGGCCGGCCTTCCATCTCCCCCACCCATGTACGATTAGCTCATCTGTGCTGCTATCCATGGGTATGTGTTTCCACGTGCGTGTGTGTCGATGCGCTGTTTGCACTGTCTTCACTCGTTGGGTCTTCCGATAAAATAAATATTCCCTCCTCTTGAACTCGAACTGCTTCGGAGCAATTCGAGGTCAATGTACCGAGCGCGTGACAGCAGCAGTGGGGTGAGGTGGGGCAGGAGGTTGGTGGGAGTTGGGCGCGATGGTGGGTGAGCGGGTGGTTTACTTTGCATTGTACACTATTGACACCGAGAGAGAGAGAGAGAGAGAGAACGAGGGATGAAAAGCGGATACGGCCCTTCGGCCGGGAAGTAAATGGGGATCCCCTGTTACCGTGCAATAAGTAATGCCTTTCGCCTGGATAAGTGGGAAGGACACAGGAAAACAAATTTCACACAAAGCCGTCGGCGGACCGGGTTCGTTCATCCCTTCGCAAACAGCGGGAAGAAGCAGGCAAATGCACATAGCAAGCGTGGTTTGTTCGCTTTCGTAGTTAAGCTTGAAAAACGTGCTTCTCAGCGCCTACCTTACCAATATACACGCAACGGTGGAGCACGTTGAACGCGAGCTGCAACGCGGCCACGCTCATCTCACACACAGAGGCGAAAAACTGTCAAAATTGACGGACTACGTACACTACCACACTACTGCCCTGCTTACTTACTGTCGCCAGTCGGTTTCCAGGAAGTGTGTGGGCCCGCACACAACCGCAGCTACTGACGTTTCAACACACGCACACAGCCCCGGTCCGTTTCGGGACTTTGGAGCGCACGTGAAAGTAAACACTTTTCATTCCGTTCGCTTCCTTGCCGCTACTACTTGGACAAAAAAAACTGGGCGTCTCCATGGAGCACGGTCAGCGCATCGCAAGGAGGTTTCGGTCGGGCTAGTAACGCCAGCAACTGGACACTTTTTGGACACCTGTTTTAGACAACAAGCTGTACCCACTAATTTCAAATCCAAACACCTGTGAATTCACCTTTTCCTCTCCAGTCAAACAGGCGGTCGTAAACGAGCACACACACACACACACACGCACGCACGGCTGCACACGCTTTCACGTACGCCACTACTTGCACGCGGCCCGCGAGATGGATGGCGAACTACTGCGACTGCAAGACTGCCGACTGTGGCGAGTTGCTGCTGCACGGTACACAGCTTCATAGAGCGGGAGCGAACGCGCGTGGAGATGACGAGATGTGTCGTAAAACATCGGCTCCGGAGGGTTTTTTTGGTGCGGGAGTGTGCGCACTACCACTACAGGCAATTTGTGGCCAGTGTGCTGGTGGTGGTAGCTTTAGGGGTTGCGCTCGCCAATGTTGAGCATGTCTAACCAAAGGGGATTGTGCTTGTTCTGTTGGAGGGTGGAATACCATGGGAAAATTGCAAAAGAATAGTAGAACCTACATTACGTGAAAAAAAAAATATTGTACTGATTGTTTTTTTTTTTTTACTGTAGAGACGGCCAGCCCGTATTGCTTAATATTGTACTCATTGTATTGTTCTAAAATTTTACCATTCTTTATTTAACACGTTAAAGTACATGACGGGTAGAATATTAATTTGTTTATTTTATTATCCTTTTTTATTTAAAATAGTAATAGTTTTTATTTAAAATGCTGATCAACACAACATTTATCTAGTCACTTCAATACTATAACCTCCGTTCGGTTTAATAACTTAGCTCAGATAGATAAACTCAATAAAATATATTTAAACTTTTTGCAAATTAACTTAGTAACTAGATTTAGTAGGAGGTTTAAATTTCCCGAAGACATTTAATAACAAAACGTGTTGAATATTAAAAGATAAAAGAAGTATGTTCTGCTTTGGATATAGCTTTTGCTACAAAACTACAAAAGAAAATAAATAATCAAGCAAAAAATAGTAATAAAAAATAAATAATTTAAAAAAAGAGTAAATTAGTTTCAAAAAGAAAAGAGAACGAAACATACGAAACATAAAGTAACGCAAAATGTAATGAAACTTGAAACAAGAAACTGCGAAAGAAATAAAATAACAGGGAATATAAGCTAACTTATTAAATAGAATAATAAATAAAGAAATAAAGACAAAAAATGAAATAAAAAAACAACAAACAAATAAGAAATGTGAAAATGAAAGAAAACTATCAAATAAGTAAAAGTAAATTTTAGCTAAAAATCGACATGAAATAAAAAATCAATTCTACAAACCTATCAATGCGTGCATCCAATCGTACATTATGTATCAAAAAACGCTCCCCATGTCATCGTGTGACGAGCGCCGCATAAATTCACCCTTCGGGCAGCATAGCGCGGGGTGAGAAGCAGACCCACAGCGCTCTGTCTCGCTCTCTCCCCCTCTCTGTGTTGCTGTCTCTCTCACATGTTTTTGCGCCGCCGTTCCGTCACGCAAAAGGAAACGACGACTTGTTGTCGCGCCGAATGCTACGTCACGGTTTGTCCAAATGGTGCAAAGACCTTCACCCTTCGCCCTACCTGTCCCCTTATTCCCCAGGGAGGAACGGATGGGTGCAATTTTCTTTCACCAAATTCCGTCTGGAAATGCATTTTCATAGGCGCGTCTGGCGTCTCACGTGCTTTGTGTTTTCGTTCTTTTCTTAAAAAATCAAGCAAAAATATGTTTTCCATCTGTGAGCGAACCGCGATGGCAGTACTGGGAGCCGTACTGGGAGGCAGGGAGCTCGTGTATGCACTTGTTGTCGTTTCCGGTTGGGTGAACCGGAATGGAAATGGGAATAGGGCGATGGAGGGATTGGGAAAACAAAGAACGATATGAATCTCGACTGGATTATTATGTCAGAGCCGCGGGTTGGGCTTGGCAAGGGACGGCACGCAGGAAGTCAGCTACACTGTTTGGAACGGCGAAATTATTCTTTTGAATTTGGCTCGTGCTAAGCGATGGTTGGTGGTACGGAGAGTAGCACAAGTTTTGTAAAGTTTATACAGGTTCGTCTTTTTGATGTGCTTATATATTCTCTTTTGAAACCAATTTTTAGTATTGTAAAAGAAACTAACTGAGCATCTTGATATTAATCAAATTATGGACAAGATTAAATTTCGAACAATATTCATTTCATTCAATTTGTACATTTCCAGTTGTTAACCATACTGTTTATACAGTAAAACCTCACTAGTTGGGTCCTTTTTATATTGTAATATTATATTATTATATTAAACATCACCTATCCGGAACTCAAGTAAGGAGAATGATGTTATTGTTTCAAATGGCAATAGTACGATTTTTTCAATTTTTTCGAATGATGATTTAAAGACTTGTTCTCGTTTTTATAAGATAAGGACATTTATCAATGTAGAATTTTACTAGTCGCTCGTTGATGTGATGATTTCGTTCCAACGCATTTGTTTCCAAACTGCTAGCACACAATTTAAGTTAATAGCAATATGCTTATTTTAATGTTGAAATCATTAACTTTCAAACATATAAACATAATGTTAATTATATTTTGATATCGAATTAAATTGAAACATAGCAATTATCATTTCGGCTATCATGCAAACAAATAATAAATAATAAACATATTAATAAAGCACTGTTAATAATTCATTCATTTTTCTGATACCCTCTAGAAAAGGTCATATTAACGTAAGTAAGTAACTATTTAAAAGTGATATCAAGAATTTAAATGTGAATTTGAAAACCTGATAAATAATGCTGATGAAGGAAAAATGAAACAGAAAAATATTTGGTTGACAAACTGTTCATAAACAGCTCGTCAGTATGACATTGGCCTATTCACATTCAATCGGAAAGGACAACTCTGTAGTAAGCGTTAAATATAATTTATTTTAATTACTCAAAAATATAACAATACATGATTTGGCCGTACAAACAAGAGTTAGGGTTTCTTTTTCTGTATGATCTTCTAAATAATACTACTTAGAAAAATCTTTGTAAAAATCAGATCATAATGCGTTTTCTAATCGAAATATTCGAGAAATACAAAAAAAAAAACATTTAAGAAGACATTCTAACACTACAACTATTCTATTTTTTTACCTCATTATCCTGTAGTGGCCCCGATTACCCCTCCCCCTTCCCTCCTTTTAAGGATCATTTTCTTGTTGGGCAAGATTTTCTTTCAAAGTATTGTAGTACAATTAAAATCATCAACCGTAGTTTTGTTATTTTTATTTCTTTTTATTAAAAAAGCATAAGCTATAATGACATGTAGTGAATAATAATGCAGTATATAATGTATAACTTACATCCAACGATTAGTCTTGCTATGGAGTGTTGGAAGAGAACGCTTCACAATGTTCGTTGTGGCGATGAGTCGTTGATAAAGTTCACGGAAATGCATTACGTCCGTGCGGCTATCAGACTCCATATATGGATGGATCCGCATTCGCACGTTACAATAACCAAATAGTTAAACAAACAAAATAAAACAATTCAAACAATGTGTGTAACCTGCACCGTTCTACTTCTTCTCCCGCACGTAGTACGTGTGCTGTTTGGTGACCTTCGACAGCTTCAGGTTGTCGTGCACGGCGGCTGGGCAGCGTCCCTCGTGCTGCTGGATGTACTGCACCTTGTACGAGCTGGTCCCGTGGAACTTGTCATCCCCGAACGAGATGCTGGAAGCGTTCGCCTTGGTCGAGCTGCGCGTCACATTCATCGCCGAGTGGTAGTCCCGCAGGGATTTCTGATTCGCCGTGGACATGCTGCTGCTGCTGCTCGTGGCCATAGTGCTGCTACTGGCAAGTCCCGTACCTGCCAGCGTCGGAGGTGGACACGGCTGGCCGCGCACCGTGCCGCGGCTGCTGATCGTACCCGTCTCGAGCGTCTTCACGTAGTCCTGCATGCGGGACTCGGCCGACTCCTTGCCGCGGCGGTGCAGCGAGCTGTAGCTGGTGCGGTTCGTGGTCGTGTACATGGCACTGTCGTTGAGGTTCGAGATACTCTTGCGCTGAATCGAGCCGGACACGCTCATACCACCGACCCCGTTGGCGGCGTGCTGAGTCGTGCCGGTGGTGGATGTTTGTGCCGGTCGGCATAGGATGGAATTGTTCACGTTTTCTGACGATGCGAACGTATTCTTGCGGTTGTACTGCTGGGACGATGATGATGATGATACGGCCTGATGACTACTGCTCGTCAATTCGCTCGCCTTGCTCGACTTCATCACGCTCGAGGAGGTCTGCGATGACAGTTGCTCCTGCAGCGAAGAATGATGCGCGTTCGAGGCATTCTGAACAGAGGCCTTGCCCGCTCCAGAAGCACTGCTGTTGTTATTGCTGTCGTTTGCCATGTGTACGAGCTTGCCTCCGATCAGCTTCGTGGTGCTGCTGCTCGTCTGCTGTCGCTTGGAGGAGCTACTGTCGCTGGTGGATTCGCCCAAAACGATGCTAGAGCTTCCACGCGCTCCCGTACGTCCGGAAGGTGATCCGGCGGATGCCGTAGTCTCACGAACGCTCTGTTGAACCATGCGATCGCTCACGATCGTACTGCTCGATTGCGATTTGCTCACCGTCGAGCTGGAGGAGGTGGACGTTGAGTGAGTTTGCACGTCCGTACCCGTACTCTTAGCCTGATGATGATGGTGGCGATCCACTTGATCAGAGATCAACGATTTACTGTCAACGTGCTCGGCACCGTGCCGCTGATCGTGAGCAACCGACTTACTCTCTGTTCTGATCGTCTTGGTGACCCATTTGCCGCCAATCAGCTTCTTCACCTGCGTTTCCGTTGTCTGTCCAGTGCCGGTGGTGGCCAGGGCACCGTTTCGCCGCCCGGCAGAGTGCCCGTTGGTGGATCCGGTGTGGATGATGTTGTTCGTCGAGGAGCGCGTTTGGCTTTGCGATTTCGCTGTCGAATGGCTTCCCATAGAAGAAGCGACCGTATCGTGAACGCTCTGGCCCGTTGTTGTTTTGGATGTCTGTGCGTTGGAAATGCTTTCCATGCCATCGAAGCCAGTTTTCTGTCTCTCGACAAAGCTTTTATCCGTCACGACAACGCCATCGATCGCAAGCTTCTCGGAGGCGAGCTTGGACGTTGCTGACTTATCCGTCACGACCTTTCCATCGATTACGATCTTGCTACTGGAGGAAGACACCTGCGATCCTGTTACCTGCTCCCGGGTGTGTTGTTGAGCACCTGCCGCGCTTGGTACTGGTCCACCATCGGCTGATACGATCGTACCGTTTGTGTGGATATGTCGCGTTTCTCCCTGATGAAGCTGATGGAGCGAGTCCTGGTGTAACTGTGTGGTGCTGCTCTTCGATGTATGCTGCTGCACCGAAGAGCTGGATTGGTGTACCTTCGAGCTGGACGACGAAGATTTCACGCTGTGACTGTGACTCTGCCGCTCTGTCACTGCGCCTACAACCGTGCTGCCATTGACCACGTGATGCTGGCTGTGTTGGGTGTTTGATTCGGCAACATTTCGGCCCGAAACGTCATGAATCGATTGCGTATGTTTCGTCGTGGATCGTTGCGAGGTCGCGTGATCGCGTTCGTTGGTGCTAGCTTCAATGCGCTGCGCTCGATTGATGGCAGTAGAACTAGAGATCTGCTCACTGGTGGTATGGTGCTGCTGTTGGCTGTGGCTCTGCGTGAAGGATTCCGATTCCGAGCGGGCGTGATCGTGCACCTCGCTCGTGGTGACCTGTCGGCCCGTGGGCTGTTTCTTGTCACCCTTCAGGATAGTCGTGACAGTCTGCGTGGTCACCAGTACGGCACCATCGGCGATACCAGGTTCGTGGACCTCCTTCAGTACGGCCTCCTTTTGCTGCTTCAGCTCGTTGTACTCCTTGAAGGTGTTGTAATCGCCCTCGATTTGCAGATTATCCTGTGGCTTCACCTGCTTCGGACGCTCGGCCGGGCGGAACTGGGGTTTGGTGGGCTTTTCAAACTCACCCTCGGTGCGCAAGTTATCCTCTGGGCGTATCTGTTTCGGCCGTTCCGCTGGTTTGAATGTCGCCTTTTCGGGTCTCTCAAAGGTACCCTCCGGGCGAAGGTTGTCATCGTGTTTGATCGGCTTGGGACGCTCACCTGGACCGACTGGTGACTTTTGTGGCCGCTCAAAGTTTCCTTCCGGCCGGAGATTGTCCTGTGGTTTGATCTGTTTCGGTCGCTCGGCCGGACGGAACTGCTGTTTCTCTGGAGTCATGAAATCTCCCTCTGGCCGAAGGTTATCATCAGGCTTTATCGGTTTCGGACGTTCGCCTGCTACAAACACTGTCTTTTCAACCCTCTCAAAGGTTCCTTCAACTCGAAGGTTATCCTCATGTTTCACAATCTGGGCACGATCTGCTTTACCGACGGGTGTTGGTTTGGGCCGTTCAAATTCACCCTCAGGTCTGAGGTTGTCCTGAGGTTTCACTTGCTTTGGCCTCTCTGCCGGTCTGTACTGAGGCTTCTCTGGTTTTTC
>KB671547.1:142757-183379 GCA_000349105.1 Anopheles epiroticus | reverse complement strand
TGCATAATTACTGAGGATAGGTATGCTGTTTCTTTTCTGATAGTTTTCATGCATGGATAGAATGATGGAATATCTGATACATCTGGTGGATTATTACTGCCTTTTATGTATTTTTTTTAAGTATGGTACACATTCAATTTCCTTAACATACCTTATCAAAAGCGATATCAATTTCATTACCGGAAGGTGCAAGTTTAAGCCTCCTTTATCCTTAGGTAAAGCTACCTGTTGCATTGATATTCTTGGACCTCCTTTTGACCAAATAAATGTTCCTAACTTAGAAGTGTTATAAGAGCTTAGTGTTTGTTGCTTATTGACAAATATTATTGACTTATCGACATCCAACAAATCACATTCTAGGTGTTAGGAAAGTGTTTGCAATAACTATTTAATCTGATCGCTTTGATCGGTGAACGCCTCAAGAGTAGGGCGCGTTTTTAAACCCTATATTAAGAACAAAACACACGTAAGGTAAATAAAAAAAAATTAGGATTGCACAAAGTCCATTTCGTATTTCACCGAGACCCACAGCCATCTTTTAATTTTATTAAATCCTCTTTAACAATCATTTATAGAGCATATTTGGGTCAAATTATTACGCTCAAATTACCCTTGCTTGTGATAGTCTATTCTAGGGCACAAGAAAGTGTACAATTTACGTCTAACGTCTCATTCTAAATCATTATCGGCTTAAAACGATTGTCATAAATGATTATGTGACATCAAAATCATTAACAAAAATGCAGTTAAACTTGTTTGATGATCTTTCTGCAATGTAAAACAGTTTGAAGGTTTGGATATCAGATCTTACACATAAATCCAATTAAACGAGTAGATTTTTGCCCGATAATGCAACTCAATCGTATTTTATCTCTGGGACCTTCCATGCGACGAGGAACCTTCGTAATCCCTCCCTTTCACTCTCTTCATTTGTATTTCAGGCCAGATACGATATTCACTTTTCCACCGCCGGATATTAATAGTTTCACGTGCGCCATGAAAATCCTTTCCCTCCCCCAGTCATTACAGTCAAAACCAATCTTTTCAAACCCATGGTTGAAAGTCGGAAACACATTGGATTAAGCGGAAAGAGGTCAAAATGTCCTAACAAAAAACCCAAAACCCCATCGAAACTATCTGTCCAGTGGTCGCGCGTACGGCGCCCATGAATACAAACGCATACACACACATACACACACATACACACACACAGAAACTCACCCGTTTTGTTCCCCATCCGATCCCGCCCAACGTGAGACAATTCTGTTTTCGATGAGGTCCACCGATTTTTGGTGTTTTTAGCCTCTTTTGTTGCCTTCATTTTGTTTTCCGCTTTGCATAACAACACACCCTTGAACCGGTGCGGGCCAGCAAAAATTCATGGATAATTTATTCCTGCTGCATACAAGCAATAAATATATTTTATTTTATTTATTTTCCCCTTTTCGGTGCGTGGTAGTAGAGGGTGGAGACGGTGGGAGGGTTCAGGGCGGAAGGTTTATTTTTTCACCATGCGTGCAGTGTGAGTTTGTGCCGTTTCGTTTTTTTTGTCCTTTTCCTTTTCTATTTGCCGTTTAGCTCTCGTCGAGCTTTTGTTCGTGCCACTGTTTGCAGTGCGTCGCCTGCATACATGTCCAATCCACCCGGAAAATCGCAACATCGCCCGGCGGCCGCACAACCATTTTCACGGTACAAGGACACTGCTAGATTGTCTCAACGCAAATTGGTTCAGTTACGTCAGCTGGCACGTTACAGCAAAACGAAGCCGAGAGCAGAGCGAACACCCGACCGACCGGCCGACCGGAAGTGAAAGCCGCATCCAACAGTTAGGAAGGAAGGGAGAGGCATGTTTCGGGGGTGGAAAATTTTACGACCACTTGAATTCACGCGCTACCGATGAGCTCTTACCACCGGCAAAGCGATGACGGCGGAAGCGAATTTACTAAATAAAATTGCAGCGGCAAAAACATACCACTCTAGTCCTGCTTTTTACGGCCGAACGCACAGAGTGGACCAAATGAAAGATGTAGCCTTATGGATGGTAGCGTAAGCGTGCGTGAACGAATGTTTGATACATTCATTACTCACTGGTAGGCATATCAAGCCAGGGAATATATTCGCTTGCGGTACATCTCACTCATTTCATGTGAAATTTAAAGCAAGTGCCTCAAAATCCCTTGAAGCTGTCACACAATTTCATGGAACATCGAAAACGCCCCAAAAAACACATTTCCATACGGTCAACCGTCAACGAAACGGTACGAAAAAAACACACTTCAACCCCTTCATCACTTTATAAGCCTTCCGATGGATGCAAACGTGTATGAATCAATTAAAAGGCTTGCGTGACTGAGCGGACACGTGTCCGGTGACGCCACCTCAACGATTGCCAAAAGAGATGTTTGTTTTATTTCTCCTTCGTCGGTGTGGAAAACAATTTCATGTGTTATTCCACCTCAGCCCCCCTCCCCTTCTGGCCACTCCAATGAGTTAAGCTTTAGTATCGTCAACTTCAAGCCGACTTCTTGAGACACACCAACCTATGGGGGTGCGTGTGGTTTGCGGTTTTGTTTAACCTGCGTGTCCATGATTTGTGTGATGGTCTAATCTGGTGCTTAAGTGCTGAAGTGTGTTCCCGCGACTAGAGATCCATACGTAGCGTGTGCGCTCGCGGTGCACGCCCAAATAATACAGTAATACATGTTATTCCTGCGTGAGAGCTAATAAATTTTCACACTAGATTAGGCACGTAGTAGAAGCTTGATCCAAAATGATGGAAAAAGATAAATTGATTGTTTAACTAGCGGGGCTGTGATTTTAGTACTGGGCGCCTCCACCGTACGGTAGGAATGAGGGGAAATAGAAAAATATATGAACTATGGATGGTATGGTAACGATCGGAGAGATATGCAGTTCTATTTAAGCAGTTTTTTTTACAGATTTACAGGCACCTTGTTACATACGTTCAAATATGTTTTTTTTTTATTTCTCCATCTCGGACTGGATCATAACATTGTACAACCAGAAATTCAGTTTTGTGTTTCGCACAGGATTTAAGCTCAAGAACGGTCCAAATAACTCTTTCTTGAGTATAAATTGAAAAACATTTGAAATCCTTTGTTCATTAGAACCATTGTTGTTCTCATCGAATGCCGCGACGGATGTCAAAATTTCACTGTTTATTTGCTAAGTTCCCCTGTTTGATTGCTCAATTCCACTATATGATTGCAAACTTCTATACGACGTTTGAACATTCCCCTATGCAATTTTACTGCTTCATCATATGACTGTAAACCCTGAAAGGAATTAATGTGTAGTAGAAGGAGTAGCTATCACACACTCATTTAGAGAAATGCCAAGTGATATCCTTCAGCCGTATGAGAAGTCAACAACTATATCAGTACGTGATTAATGATCAGCCTGTATCCCGTACCACTTGCATTTGAGATCTTGTTGTATTATTAGATGAGCACCTAACGTTTAAATATCGAACAAACGTTCGATATGTAAATATCGAACAAACCATAGCTAAGGGAAATCAAACAGCTGGATTTTTGATGAGGATGACAAAGGATTTCACGGACCCAGTCTGCATAAAGGCTTTGTAGTGTAGCTGAGTGCGGTCAGTTTTAGAATATGGCTTTGTGGTATGGTCGATCCACACAAGCTCTTTGGCTAATCGTCTGGAGAGTATCCAAAGAAAAACAACCAGGTACGCAATTAGACTTCTCCCATGGCAGCATGGAAACGTCATTCTATCGTATCGGACGCGATGCATGCTGTTAGGTTTGGAGAGTCTAGCAGACAGAAGAAAAAAAAATTATGTGTAATTTTGTTGCAGCATTGATGAGAAGTAACATAAATTCACAAACGTTTCGATCATTAATTAGCTTCCCTGCTCCGGTTAGACCGATGCGACCTTGTTTTAGATTAGTCGAGGATTGAAATGGAACTGCGTTTGGAAATTGAGACCCTTTAAGAACAATGATTCGAGAATTTAACAGAGTTATCGACTTATATGACTTTAACATCTCTCCCAGCTTATTTATGGAAAGAGTAAAACTTACAAGATTAGGAAGAATTTGATTTCGTATACTATGTAACTGACAAATTATTTTTAAGTATGAGACCTTATGAAACCTATAATGGGCAGATGAGACATCAACAAACAATTAAACAATTAAACAATTAAACAATTTACCGATTTACTACTTCCAATGTTTAGGTAATGTTAAAAATTAGGATCTCAAACATTTTGTTCCAATCCAAGCTCTTATTTCGGTGAACAGTGGCACCGGTTTTTTTTACAGGAAAGGAGTCCATATCCTATCCGCATTGTTCTAATGTATTGACGATCGACTACCCAAGTAGTTATCCATGGAGACGCCCAGTACCTAGTAAAAAATGTTACTATGGAGACGCCTAGTACGTTGTAGAAATGTTATTTACTCCCACATTAGAAAGCAACTGAATTGTTTTCCGTAATAATTGTTTCCATATTATTTACTCTTTTGTGATTATCTGGTTATTGAACATATATTTTTTAAGTTTCATCCCGAAAATCATACAATCTGACAGCTGGAATCGTAAGTCAATTAAAACCATCTATTGGCAAACCGAAACGTGACCGAAACAGTGTCAGTTGAGCCAAACGAACAAAAAGCTTCACACTGCAATGGGTCACATCCGCCAAGAGCTGGCAGAAGGATTTTAGGCTATAAATTCCCTGATCCTCCGACCGAAATGACATTCGCCAGATGCTCTCGAGCTCAGCAATGTCTCTACTTCAGAGGATACAACTAATTGATTTCATTATTCATGACATCGAACATTGTACTGCTCGTTTCTCTACAATTTTGCCGGTCAATTACGGTGTTGTGTTCACATCCAGCAGGGGCAACCTTTCTGGCTCGGGCGCTTGTACAAAGTAAAGCAGCTTATTTTGTTGTTATTCACTCACACTATCGCAGATGAGTTTTGAGACAATTTTCATAAACCTTGTACTAGTCTGTTCCCTTCTCTTACTCACTAGTTACTTTTAGAATGTTTTTATAAAAGTGGAATACGCCAGTGAATCATTCAAAATAGCCTTTAATAGTTTTGAAAGAAGTTCCATCACTTCATGTGAGAGAGAAGAATATGAACATGTTTTAGGAACAGGGTATTCTTTAAATGAACCCAACCATACTCAAATCAATCCAAATCGTTCCACAAACTACAGTGCATTCATTGCAGTGTGTTTGAATTAAAAAAAGGAACACACACTACTGCCATTACCCACAAGTCTTGCACAGTACTATTTATGCAATTTTCACAACTGAATTGGTAGCCCAGCTGCACATGGCTGCAACATTCCATGCACGGACAGCAACCACAAACCGCACTGACAAGCCAATTGGAAAAGTGAAAAGACGGCAAAATAGTGCCAGAGTTTGTTGCTGATAGGAACGAGCCGTACTGCTAAATGTCTGCAACCCCCTCCTCCACTTGCCACTGCAAACCAAGCCAGCTGACCCAGATAGCTATCAAAATGATAAACTTCATCCATTTTACCGCCTGTTGCTTAGCAAATAGCCAGCCAAGCTGTCAAAAGGTTCAGCAAGCTCCCAAAACGTACAGTGCGCCAAGTCCAGCGCCAAGATAACCCAACGGTTTGATGGATGAGTTTCGTAAAACATCGTGTCGTGGTCTAAATGATCAGAGCAAACCAAACTAGTCTTTTTAAAGAGAAATTGTACAAAAAAGCGAAAGAGACAGAAGCACCATCGATTGAAGGCATTATCGAGGACGCCTTTGAACATTTGAACAACTTCAAATTAATTCCACATTCTTCAACCCATTTATAGCTGACTTGTTTATACGCTATTTTCTCTCCCATTACAGATGTTGCTGCAGGTGTCCTGGGTGCGTCACCGGGACATCCATCTCCTGACGGTGGGCCGCTACACGTACACTTCCGATCAGCGGTTCCGGGCGATACATCATCCCCACACGGAAGACTGGAGCCTGCAGATCAAGTACCCGCAGCATCGCGATTCCGGCATCTACGAGTGTCAGATTTCGACGACACCTCACATGAGCCATTTCGTGCACCTGAACGTAATCGGTAAGTACCGTTCTCGCTTCGAATCATTCCAGAGGTGTTTGAAAACTTCCCCATACGCTAAAACCTCTGATGCGCTGGCACGTGTTCGGGTTGATGCATGCCGAAAGTTTAGCCCGCATTCCACCCAAACCGGGACTATGTCCATGTGTCCAGAAAGGGCTGCCCAGTTCGTTGCCAACGTGTGCAGGTGTACCCACTGCCAGTGCTCTACTCCTCCGTAAGTAAGGGCGGAGGCGGTTTGCAGAGCAATTTCTAAATTAATTTTAATTCCCAAACGCTCTGACCGCATCGTAAAATCATGCCAACGACCTTCCGCTCTTTTGCATGCTTCAGCAGCGGGGCAAACTGCACTGCCAACACGGTTTACGCGCTGCAAGATAGATGCATAGCATACACAAAGGGAAGCAGGGCTGAAGGGTAAGAGGGAGGGTGGGGGGAGAGCATCAAAATGTAGCACCACATGGCACTCGGGGAATTCAATCGGAACTTGCCTGCCCCGGCAGAGGTTCCGAAGCGATGCGGCAAGATTTGTAGCATCAGAACATGAAAATGACGTTAGGACAGTGTACCGGACGGTGCTGACAAGTGAAGCCGACCGGGTTATATGATGGTGGAAAGTAATTTTGCGTCCCTCTGCTGATGGGCTTTCAAAGCATACATTGTACTTACTGTACTTTAAAATAAATTAAAATTAAAGAAGGGAATTTGGTGTCTATGAACAGGGGATGATTGGATACGAATTCGCCACAGTGTGTAGTTGTTCTAGTTTTATTTCAATATAATAAGGCATTTCTAATAGTTTTTTTAATGCGATTGACATGAAACTTCTCCGTTGTCTTTGTTGTTTGTGGAATGAAAAACGAACATTTATTTCCTTAAGCAAAATTTCAGCAAATTTATTTCAACGATTGTGCTAAACCAAGATGTAGTCCTTTTTATTTGAATAACATACTTCGAATCCTGTTACAATATCAGCATAAGCAAAACTTAAATAGTTACTTTCCAGGATCATATATAAAGATCCATACATTGTGGAGCGAGAGCGTAACGCTCTAAAATTTGATTTTGAAGCTCCAACTAGTGGGCAACTTGCATGAAACTGTTTTCTGTCATCATTCAACCTACATATTCCATTTCATTTACACTGAATCTTCATATGAATAATCTGGAAAATTTGGCTTTAGCTGTTCCTAACATGTCACGTTTACCTTTTTCCATTGTTTGTACAATCATTTCAACCGAATTAGATAACACTACAACAGCCGTATCGTAACTTTGCCAAATTTCACGCGGGAAAGTGCATTAAATAAACGGAAAATGAACCAATAATTAAGCACACTGCTCCCAAATGCAGACACCACCCAACCAGGCGATGGTGCATTGCTGTACTTAAGCGATGGTTGGGAATGAATTCGGAGCGGGAATGCATTCGCCCGCAGACTTCTTCCAACAAGCTTCCAACAAGCTCCGTGCAAGCTTCATTAAATCTATCTTAACCGAACTGTAAACAGTCCCATTACACAATCGTTCCATTTCATTCCAAGCAGCCTTTTTGAGCTCCGGCACCGTTCTGGTTAGGGACACATGGTCGGTGCAACTGAGTGGCGACGGGTACAGCTGCCAGAACACTTCTCGCACCGTACACATGCTGATGGTGCAATGCAGCACAGAGTCGAGCATTATTCGGCGAAACGATTCAATTCGAACCATGTCGAACGATCTTTTATCTACCAAAGCACCAAACTAAACGACCAGTACGATCCGTGCGACCAACGATTTTATAAAAGTCAACATTTTCAACCTTTAGTATCGGTTAGAAAATGGAAGGGAAAAGCCAAGTGTTTCATGCAACTGGAAAAATAATGGTTGTCGAACATTGCAGTTCGTAATTAAAATCAAGTTGCTAGTTTAGTAGTGTTTGTGATACCAAAAAATAAAATTTAGAAAACGTAGGTTGTGGTACAGAGTACGGCTTTTAAGAAGTAAAATAAAGCTGTAAATGGATCTAATTTTAAGACCGAACCCAAAAAGATATTCAGCGAATGCCGTATTACTATGTACATGTTTTAGTGCTTCAATGACATGACTTCCATGAAAGAAGTCACTAAAGTATTCTACAGTATCGTACCACCACCAGTATCCATTTTCCACCACCGGTCATTTCTCCCGTTTGCAGTAAATGCTGCCCTAGTTTTGCTGTTGTTCTGCCCATCAACGGCTTAACGACACTTAGAGAGTGAAATATTTCACTCCACTTAGCACCGCTTAAAGGATTATCCTCGGCTAAGCCCACGCGTGCAAGCGCAGCAATCTAATGTACTTGCGAGTGAGCGATGGTAATGATTGCAAATTTTCCATCATTCAAACCGGTGCGTTTTACTAAGGTAAAGGATTTGTGCTACTGATCCGATTTCCGGGACGGTACGAATCCTTTTGGAAAAATTAAGACAAACACACCAAACTTTGAAGTTCGACGCTTCAGTCATATATCATATAAGAACAATTATAATGTTTTAAATGCTTCTTAGCATAAAGTTATTAACGCCTTCTTCACTACAACCTAGTAGGGTCAAGGCACTACAACCACTACAACCTAGTAGGGTCTACACTACAATCTAGTAGGGTCAAGGCCTAACCAGAACACCATTGTGCTTTGGTACTTTCAGTTCAGTTGGCTTGTTAATCCTGCGGCGAATGGCGGGTTGTGATTCAGTGTAACCATAGCAGGATAGTCAATTCTGCGTATGGGGGCCGGCAGCGGTCCGAGTGAGATTCGAACCTAGACTAGACCACCGAGACGGCCCTAAAATGAATCTGGAGTTCATTAAAGAGCAACGCTATATGACCTTTTTTTATATCTTATGAAAAAAAAACGAGTAAGCAAAATTAGATCTCACAAAGGTGACTTTTTTTCAGTAGTAATGACCAGACCGTATTGCTATCAAAACTGAAATATTAATTGAAATCTCATAATTCTTTGAAATATCAATGTAATTTATGTTGATACAATAAATTGCTTATGTCTAGCGACTTCGTTTAGCAATTTAATCCGAACTGAAAAAATCCCTTTTGTCTGTCTGAGGGTACATAACTTGTATTTAAAATCATAAATTCTTATTTATTGTAAGTGACATATTTTCTTATGTTTTACGAATGAGTGTAACATTCAAACGAGTGTCATGTTTCGTTTCGTTTGGATGCAGTTTTAATAAAAATTGAAAGCAACAAATTACTTAACTATTAGTTCTTAAAAACACATGTTTCATCGTTTATCTTAATTATAAAGTTTCATTGTAGTTATCAGGATCATCATTTATTTGTTTTCAAGCCATGTTACAATGCTATGATATTGCTTTGTTAATTTTTTGCTGGTAAGGGTTAAGTAAGGTAAGGATTCTTATTCTTCTGTCTATACGAGCTAGGGATATATCACAAGTAAGGGTCAAAGCAAATAAAAAAATAAAATAAAAGCAAATAAAAGCAAAAAAATAAATAAAAACGACAGAAAAATCATATATGATGGCACCTAAACCAAGAAACATCGTTTTACACTAAATCCCATACAATTATTTCGAAATTCAACTGATACAGCAGCTGTGATAAGGCACAATGAATTAAAAGTTTTCCGATAACCCAGTAAGTTAACCCATTCTCCCCGTTTTATGCAACACGAGCGATTGCGAGAATCGTAGATAAAGCAAATAATACCGAACTTTAAACCGAAACTAATTGCACTAACAAACCACCAAGTTAATTGTAATACCTCGTACACATTGTTCGTCGTCAACATTCTACCATTGTGGGTACTGCAGACTTAACAAACCTGCATAGGCACCCGTCCCGTAACACTTTGCCCGAGTGTTCCAACTCCGAGACAGCACGAAAGACAGACAGACGGTAACCATTTTACCACTCAAACAAGGAGCCCACGATTTGATGAAGCCACACCGGGCACGATAAATCACGGCAAAACCTCGAAAGCAATTTTCCGTATCAAATCCTACTGGGCCACCCGACTGGCCGCATGCATGATGAAGTCCGCCGTGGTGTGTGACACTGTGCTGCACTCCGTTCGGGTGTTTCGGTGCCGGTCTGCTTTCCCCTACACCATCCTTGCATGCTGAACCGGTGGCCCGAAGCACACGCTCCGATAAATCCTCTATCTCATTTGCATTCGAAAGGAATAAAGCAAACCACACGGCTTAATCGACAAACTCATAAAACTCTGGTGTGGAGCAATTAAAACCATCGATAAATATTAGAGCGCGCGTTGCACAGTTTCTGTAGAAGCCGAAGCAATGGAACCGCCATGCTACTGGACCAAGTGAGTCAGTTTCGAGCTTCCTCCCCGAGGGGGCGCTCACTTCCTGTTGAGAAAGGTCGAAAGTTTCACTCGGCCGGAAGTTACATTCGGAGTGTAAATCGCTTTTTGTCCGGTACGCAGGTTGTACCCCTTAGTGTCCAAAAATAGCACAAACACACACACACACACACACGCAAAGTGTTCCTGTTTCTGATAAAGGAAAAGTCGAACCGTGGTGGGATGGAAAAGTTTCAAGGTTTGCCGTTTGCCCACCGGCTGACGGTCGGTACGGTTTTGCACAACGTGAAACACTTCCGCCAGGGCGTACCAAAAAAAAAAATAAACTTGATAGCGCAACACATTTGCAAGTGTTTTGGAAAGTGTGTTGGCTTATCTTCGGACGCGTTGGTTGTGCTCCAGACAAGGGTTTGTGGTCTGCGGTTGGCGTTTGGTTACCGTTCCAAGTATTACGATACATAAAGTAACAATGTAGTTAAATAATAATCTATCAGTAACCATAGCGAATCTGCTCTAAAAACCATCAACTTCGAGTCACACCAACGAAAACCATCAACTTAAATTTTCTTACATACTTTAAAGCTGAGAATCCTTTTTTTTCCCCACGCCTATGTAAATGTTCGCTGTGGCAAGCTCGTTGAGCAAAAAAAAAACCTTAATTGATGAATTATAATAAATACCGATAATGGCGACATTCCACACACGAATGCCATTGGCGTATGCGAAACATCTGGCTTAATATAGGCGGGATTAAAATGACATCCATTTTCTCCTTGTGACAGCGGGTGATTACACACTGAGCCTTCCCACATCCCTTGCCTTCTGCCGGCACGGTTCTATCTCACAGACTAAAAGCAATTGCTGTACGGCAACCAGGAGAATTAACGCCAAATATCTCAACCATCTTCTTATCGATCGAAGACATATTTCAGCCTTTTCGCAATGTTTGAAAAGCACAAAAAAGCAGACTTCCCACCTGGAACACTTGCACCGTAAAGAAAGAGGCAGAGAGAAATATATAGATGTAGAAATAAGTGTAAGGAGAAAGAGGGAGCCAAACACCAACCGGCAATATGGCCACCGTCATCAAACCCGTCCTGTTTTCAATCATTCCCCGTCAGCGAAGATTTAAAAGCGCTCCACTAGTCCAACCCAAACGCTTGGCGGCAAGAGCTCCTGCACACTTTTGGGGAGAAAGGGCGATGGGGCAGACAGGAAATAAAATCAAGTGAAAATATTTGATTTATTACTCTCCACGTTAGTAATAAGCCGACACAGGAGACTCCTCATAATAGGGGGGGTAGGGGTAGGAAGGACATGCTTTGAGGTTCACAAATGCGTCTCAATCATTCCATTCCGGTGCGAACGCAAATAAATGCCTATCGAGTTTGCACAAACAAAAGAACCGGGGACCGACATCCGGGCATCCGAAGGTTGCCTTTCCACGGCCTTTCACTGGTCGCCTAAATTCCTGGTACCTTGTATTTTTATCTTTATTTTTCTTAAACTCATCCCCTTGCCTTCTTGGGAGCCCTGGGGGGGGGGAGTGGGACGGTTTGGGGGGAAGGCCTGAAGCTGTCACCATTTGCTGCGTGGAATGCTTTAGCACCCATCCATCGGGGCGTGTCCACTTTGGGGCGTAAGTCCACCGGCTGGAAATTTAATACTGTCTGAACCTGAAATCCTTAGCCCGGGTCACTTTCTTAAAGGAAACACGAACGAATACTCGTGCTAACGCACACAAACAATCCCGCATAATAACAGCAGGACGCTACCGCTTTCACCTTTGTGTGATATTATGTGTTTTAGATTTTGTTTTTCCTCAGTTTTTCCCTGCGTTCTGGGGATACCTCGAACCAGGTATCCCGTTCGAAGGTATTACTCAAAGTATTGCAGTTTCTTCATCGCATCCCTCCGCTTTGTCCACCGTGAAAAATGTTCCGAAAAGAAAATATCCATTTTTTCATTTCGAAAGGGATTTTTTTTTTGTTTTCGCCAATTTCCTCCAGTTTCCAAAAGGGAAAGGAAGGAGGGTTAGGCTGGACATAAATCTTTTCGAAATGAAATAGCACAAAATAGAAGGAACGGAAAGAAGATCCTGCGGCACCTACGGTCTGACCGCTCCAGAACCGCTTACGGCGCTCGGATGAATAAGGTAGGGAAGGCAGGCCAGTTGAACGAAACCCGTACGGTGTGGATAAAGGGTTAGCTGGAAAAAGGGTAATACTAAGAAATGGGGCTTTCCCGAAAGCACTGACACCACGATGAGCATCGCCGTGTGCTGTTGCTTGGGCTCAATTTCTAGGTGTTTCTTGGTTTACCTGGTTCGTTGAACTTTATTTCCGTTTGTTCGTTAGCTTTCCACGTATTCTTGTGTTTGATAGAGCAAACAATTATTTGCAGTGTATGGTTGACTTTAAATAATATAGAAAATACGATGCATTCCACTCCATTGCGCACATATCTATTCGTGCCGTGTAATGTAATGAAATCATGCAACAGTCAACATCAACTCCAAACAACTTCAACTTGCTCCATTTCTATTGAATTAATCCTTTGTTAGCTATCGCAACATCGCCATCAATTCAACTGTTAACATTCACCTTTCCCCATTTACGTCATTGATCGTTCACAGAACCTTCGACAGAAATAATCGGTGCCCCGGATCTGTACATTGAGAGCGGATCGACGATCAATTTAACCTGCGTCGTCAAGGATTCACCCGAGCCACCGGCCTACATCTTCTGGAACCATAACGATGCGGTAAGTGCACCAGAGAATTGTACTGCAAATGGTATAGTAAAAACCTTGTGGTACAATAAAGAAAGTGAGCTTTCCCTTTTACAGGGATTTTTTGGTTGTCGCCCTTAGTTTCTCTCTGTTTCTCTGCACTACACTGTCTTTTCTGTCAAATTAATGATAGGATTTAAAAAAACTTAATAAAGCATATTTGTTTGACAAAACAAGAGGAAGGGGAAGGAACGCTGACTTGCTATTTATTATTTCAGATGTTTTGCTCTAGCAATTTCGATTGCGGGATACCAAATCATACATATGTGGGACAAGATCAGCACTCCGAAAAGAAATTCGACACAACCCCGAGGCTGATGACAGACGCGCCTACGCCGCTACCTCTAACCCAATTATCCGCCCCAAATTAAATTAATTGCATCATAGAATCGATTGCAAGTGCTTCATTTTCCCTTCTACTGGAATCTTAATTAATCGACTATAATACATTATGGAAAAGTTTAAGAATTGGTAAATGCTGTGTGTGTGTCCAAGCGGGCCAGATCGCTGGACAATTCCTGTCCTTTAGCGGTAGGGACAATCCATGCACTCTTTTAATTCCCAATCAAATGCACAGCTATTCAAAGCATCGAGCATCGTTTGCACACTGTGTCAAACCTACCATAGCTATCGCCGAGTCAATAAAACCTGTAGCAACGCATCGACCGTCTCTCGGACCAGTAGATCAAGCAAGCAAACAGCAATTGATTTTTCTTGTCACCCGTAATGGGTGTAATTGATTGTGGCTCTCACCTTTTCCCCCTGCAATCCGTCGGTTCCATCCTTCCGTTAAATCTACTACCAACACTAAAAACCACCCAAACGTTCCGCAGAGGTTAGCGATCAGATGAAAAAAGAGTGGAATATAGAGAATGCGAGAGTTTTTTTTATCGCCCATTCCCCACAGCCACTTAAAACTACAAAACCCTCGCGTGTGGCTCATGGGGTGGGACAAAATCCTCACCATATTCCGTAATAAGTATTATGGAATTACCTTGAGCGGTGTAAGGTACACAAAAACACAAATTTCCATTTTTCGGGTTTTTGCTTTTGGGTGTTTTCCCTCATTCAAACTGGTTCCATCCAATGCCCCAAACTCAACGCCGTTTCTGGCCGTGCTTAAAAAACGGGAAAAGAGGAACCTTCATGTTACGATGGCTTCCCATGCCGGCTGGCACCTGCTTTAGCAGCATCACGTCCTACGACCGCAGTCAGTGCCGGCACGACAAAAACCATACGAAAAAGATGAAGAAATGAGTTGTGAGGGGTCCGCTGGCTTCGCTGGCATAGCCGGTGCGACGAACCGAGCGGATCTGGTTTCACCTTGGTTTGCTAATTTATATTCCACCCGGGAACTTCACTTCACCCGTAAAATCCATTACCATATTCATGGATGCAGCGGTGCGCTAAGCTGCACTGCGCACGGTCACGATGCACCCACGGCCCTTTTTTGTTTCACTGCCACTGGCGACTCCCGTTACCGTGCCAGGACGTTGCCAGGGCGCCTGGCATACCGTCGGCAGTGTGTGGAGCCTGCCAGTGTCCTGATGCGAACGAGCTGCAACATAAATGACAGTGCAAATGGGTTCTACGGCACCATTTATCGACGAGATCGGGCCGGTACCGACCAAACCGACCGACCGATACGACCGTTCCGAACTGTTCCCGCTAGCATGGACAGGTAGATTAAGCATGACATTGGCGCATCATTGCGCACCGACTTGCGCTTACCCGCTAAATACATACACTTTGCTACAGCGGCACAAGGGCGCCACCGGCACTCGCGAGATCCCATTCCAATCTGCCAAATCGAACGTTAGTTGCCTGTGTGGATATGTGTGTGTGATATGTGTGCACTGCACGGGAGCGACGATGCACGTTCTGGCCGAGCGCACCTCTTTGGCGTCAGCAAGATGAGCTAAAACTAAATGAATTAATAGGATATCGAACACGCTTGCATCGAATGGTTGCGATGCCGATGCCGTCCAGTTCGTCAGGCGGAAAATTGAAACGAACGGATTTTGGCCGACTCGTTGACAGGCTTTTGGCACCGGAAATGCACTGACAACTGCACTCGCGTCGTTGCATTTGATTTGATGCGTCGAGTTACCCGGTGGTTGGCCGCATGTGTTGTGAAGAGGAAGGAAAAATGAAGCAGGCAAGCGTTTCTGTGCTCCTTTAAATTTAAATCAGCTCCTTTAATCGCTTGAGTTACATCAACGGAATTTTAACTTTAATCATTCAAGTAATATTATAGCAGAATAAGACGAAGCGTGTATGATTAAATTCATCAAACATGTAAGGTTGACACATTTAAAAACATATTTTTTTTTTTTACTCGTGAAAACCAATAAACACATTTAGAATGCAATACAACTATCATACTCCTTTTAAAGATTAATTTTAACACATTTCGGTGTGCTTTGAATCTGATTTTGCTCAAATAAAAGTTTCAATAGTATTTATTTTCAATTTAAATGTGTTTGACTGTTTGGAGACCATATAAATGCAATACCGTATGAGCTAAAAGCTATAACTGCTTAACTTACATCGTTAAATCAAATAATTTGAAAATTGATTGAACAAGACAGGAAGCAGGTTTTTGAATTTTTTGCCACCTTTTGCTATCAACGGTTTTTTTTTCCAAATGTAGGATTCATTCTCAAAGATACATTTTAATATTCACTTGTATCTTTTATTTCATGAGGATTTTCCTTAGTTTTTCGTTAAATGGATTTATTAAATTTTCGATTTAATTTTATATGTATCGCATATATTTTTTTTTATTTTAGTAAAAACAAGAGTTTTTGTTCAAATCAAGACTGAAGCTCTGCCTGGTCCAATCTATGAACTATGAAGCAAAAAGATCTACGGTAAAAAATGCTCAACTTTCAAAACTGCACCTTCATGTGTTGTGGCATTACGTTTACAATCAGCAAAACTTTTCCGTTAAAGCCCATCCACAATGGAACTGCTCAGATAAACTGTGCAATATGGTTAACAATTCACAAGCTCCACAGCAATGGTACGATTTGCGAATCTTCACTTCGTTACATAAACTCGTTTTAGCTTTCCCACCACGCAGACCGCCTCCGTTGGTACCGTGCGGGCGAGTGAATGTTTTTTTATTAAATCTGATATTGATGTTGCTGATAAACACCGGAAACCGGAAGCCGGATGCCGGATGCTAGCCTTTCCGTCGGTTTCCCCACAGCATTCGATAACCTGTTGAAGTGGGAGCACATTACTTCACGGCAGGGAAGCTACACACACGCCGACGTTCACCTGAGAGTAAAATAAAATAAAGCAAATAATTCTTCCATCGGGAACGGGCGTCCCCGGGGAAGGGAATGTTCGCGAGCACCAAAAAGGATAACTGGATTTGCAAACGCCGGGCAAATACAGCAGGAACGCAAACGACCGATCGAGTAAAGGAGAAGAACATAACATTAAGGCTACACATACTCCCACCCACGTGTGCAAAAGTTTTTCTCTGTAAAATTCTCGTGCAGCTTTTCATTTTTTTTTTTGTATTTGCGCTTCCTTCCCCCGTGCTCGCTGGAAAGTCTCACAATCGTAACCGTCGGTGCTGGTTGCTTCCGATAAAGTGTAAACAGCTGCGCAACTCGCAAATATTTACTCATCAATAATTCATGAAACAAAATTACGTCACCGTCGTTCGTTGACCAGCGGGAGAGCTCATGCAGCACGGTCTGGTTGCTTTATTTATTTGCCAGGTACTCCTGGCAACACTGTAAAGACAGTGGTGCGTGTATCCAACCGAAGCCTGGGCGTTTCACACGAGCGGCTTTTATGGGACGTTAAAAAAACATGTTGGAATCAAACACACACACACACACACACCGAGAGCAAACTGAAGCAGGTAGCACACAAAAAAGGCCATTCAGTTGTGCTTTTTTCTCAGAGACCCATCGAACGTCAAGGCTATTCAAACGTACAACCAACTACAGTGGGTTGAGCGTGAAGCAATCGAACAGGAATCCATCCATCCATTGGCTCGCTCTCAACGTTCCGGAGAGCAACGCGATAGATGCGAACTGTCAGATCATCAATGTTCATCGATAATGACGATTATGATAACCTCAAGCCGGATATGGACAGCGTGAGGTGGATAAGAGCAGAGCAGAGCGGCAGCCATATTTGTTGACACACCGGCAGCAAACGAGTGGTCGTCCATCACATGACCCGGGCGAAGGAACACGGCAAACCATGATCAACAGCACGCTGGTTGCTGCCAACGTCATCATTAGCGGTTAGCCGTTCATCTGCACCTGACAGCTCAATCAACAAGTTGAGCCAAAAATGCTTGCCCACGACCACAGGTTTTAGAACGCACCGAACCAACCAACCATTTTGTTGACACCGAAAACACAGCTGGAAACAAAAGTTCAGCAGCCCAACGGTGCACAAATGTTGCCAAGAACGCCTTTAAAGGAATCAATTAATAACCTTGAACCGTTAGCCTGCTGGAAAATGTAAACTATTAAATAGGAAATATCGACTTTAACGTAATGGGAAATACTTCAGACATTTACTTTAACTACTGCTGATGGAACAATATCTACAATGGAAAAGGCCGGAGTCGACGAATGAGTAGTTTTGATCTACGCTGACGCCATCTTTTGGCAGATAGCGAAACAACGGTCCATTAAAAATGAGATCTTCAATTAATTGGAACTTTTTTTGTAACTGTAGTTGTCCTTTTAACATAGGAAAAGTACTGAAATTAAAGCAGCTTTTTGTATGGAAAATCCACTGCGCGTGAACATTAACAAAATCTTATGGCCTAATGTTTATGATACATTTCTACACTTTTTTATTCATAATAATGCGGTGCCAATTAAAAGGTATAAGCTCCAACAGTTGGCATGTAATCAAAGCACAGTTTATGAATCGTGATTGTACATTTGATAATTGGGTCTAAAATTTAAAATTGACTATAATCTAATCTAAGATAACTTCTCTTAGATGGCTCTGGTGTAAATCAGTTAAACCGTTTTGCAACATTCTAGAAAAATCTAACAACGCATCAGAAAAATCACGCTTCTACTTTCTTTGCACAAAAACTGACCGCATGAAGGTAGCTAATGGGTAAAATGCTTTATATTCCTACTATTGCTCCATTTTCCGATTATTGGCTGTTTGTGCCAGATTCCGCTACCTATCACCAGATGGCGCGAAGGTTACACAGCGTGTTCCTTGGCATGTATAGACAGTTAGGCGTACACAAAGTGCACTGACATAGTGATTATAAAATAATCATCGTATTGAAAAAACTTTCACTCATTTCAATCAATCGAATCTTCAATAAAATATACTCACCAATTACCTTTACCATTTTCCTCCATTACAGATCATCAGCTACGATTCTCCGCGCGGTGGCGTCTCGGTCATTACCGAAAAGGGTGACACCACCACCTCGTTTCTGCTCATACAGAACGCACGGCCATCGGATTCCGGACAGTACACGTGCAATCCGTCCAACGCCAAAAGCAAAAGTGTCACCGTGCACGTCCTAAACGGTAGGTCTGCCAATTTATGCTCCAAACAGAAATCCCTGACTGCCGAACCGACCGATACTGGCCCGAGACACACACACACACACACAGTCACAGACCATTCACTGACTAGCTCATTTTATTTCATTTCCCGTCTTACCATCCCACTCTCCGGTGGGTCGAGAAAATTCCGAAAGCATCCATCGCCCGCACACTGTCCGGCCAAGGGTAGCGTCTCTACGGTCTCGTTTATATTGCTGTATATTTTGAATCTTGATTGATCGTTTCAATAATGGACTTTTATTAGATTGCAAACTGGGAAGCGCACACGGTGAGCACACGAAGGGACGCCGCACGCCCAGTTACAATGCCGGCTTGATGAATGTTTCCCCAGGCGGGAAGAATCATAGCACCTTCCTGTGCCGTGCTGGCCGGGCATTGGTACGATTGCCCGAACGTCTCGCCAAAGTGAATGACAGCCACATTGAACACACGGTATCCGGCCGTACGGTGTGTAGCTGCTGCAAGAAGAGTTGCATACCAACTTTGGGACGTTTGTTTGGAAAGCGCTTCAGCCGGTCGATGCCGGTTTGCCGGCGAAGGCGCTGGCACGGTGGGTGAGTGTCGTCGCAAGACAAAACGGTCCAACGAAACCATCGAGGTTGTGTCTTCGTTCGACCCATCCGGGTTTTCCTGCACCCGAAGAATGTCAATAAATCTACACCCTTTCCCCAGCGGAAATCCCTTTCCCTTACGGCTTTTTAAGCGGACGACCGGATAGGAACGCACGCTGAACAAACTGGCGGGTTGTGGTGATGCTTTTAAGCTTTCAAGAAGCTCTTTCTGAAGCTTGGACAAGGATGCAAGGGCAGTAAATAGACCGAAATGTTTCCACTCAGCGAAACGACAGGTTTTGGGTACAAGAGTGGGGAAAGCATTTAGCGAAAGGATTTCATCGCTGGTAACAGAAACAATGCCACACTCAATCTCGGCACGATCTTTGTACAAGCGAGCAGGAAAGAACCAGCATGCGCACAGGAAGCTTTATCGCAATCTGCAAACGGTCAAGAATTAAATTCACACCCAGCGCTACACAACTTTAGCCAAAAGCCAGGACTCAAACCATTACTGTGGCTCACTAACCTAGGGTCAATATGAAATTTGTTAATATATCCCAACTCGCTCCACCGTTCACCCACACGAACGCCCGAAAGAAACCACAAAGTTGGTCGTGCAACAGACATTTGCTTGATTTATGTTAACTCAGTCCACGAGCAACAGTGTCGTTTTGCGTTGGTACGCCTTCGCCATTCGACGACGGCCCCAACGGCCCTGCCGGCATGATTTGCAAAAAGTTTACCGATCAAATGAACGAACCGTAGCAAAAGGGGAAATGATTATGGAAAGTTAATTTCTGATTCGTTCCAACTTTGCCAATAATCTGCGTTGTTTAACGGGCTGTGATGGGATGGAGAATGTTTGGGGCTCGGCGGCGGGCCCATGACCTGGACGATGACGCTAACCACTATCGCCCTCTCTGCTTTTCCTCTTGGCTTTCTATAACAAATTTGCCTTTTATTCCGTCCGATGTGTTGCAGACAATTCTAACAGAACGAGAGAAGGCAGATTCAATCAACAAAACAAACACGATTGTTAACCATTCTGCAGTGAATTTTTAATAGTTTTGTAATTGCGCTTGTTAAATAGAGATTTTTGAGTTTGCTTCATCTTGTCTTGCCTTTCTCATTTTGTTTTATGCTCACGGTGAAGAAAACTTTTAAACGCTCCAGTGAAAAGACTTTTTTTAAATTATACTGCATACTTTTATGCCTCTCTTTGGTGTTATGGTTTTGCCATTTTTAAACTGATTATTTGCTGACGTTTTAAAAGGTTCAAGTTAAACACTGTCCTTTCAAAAGGAATTGGATATTAAATGCGTCTCGGCAACTGTATATGTTCAACATCAGGATCCTTTCGAAAACGATAATACGTAGTAATGATGCGCTTTTTCAAAACATATATCCTCCGAACTCAACTGTGTTCTTATGCAGAGTATAGGAAAACAATTATGATAAATCATACAAAAATCATCACAATCATAAAACAATGCTCATCAACAAATTTTCTATTAATACTTTACGGGACGATAGTGCAGTGCAAATGAACCAGTTTAATCTCGGTTTTAATCAGACCAACACCTACGTATAACTATAAAAAATCATTTTATTGAAGAATTTTAATGTGAGTGTGAGTTAGAGTGAGTATTTTTCTCCTCAATTCAATCAATTCTTTCGATCAATCAAGAAAAGTTATCGCTCATGCTGTTGGCTAGGTTTAAAGTCTAGGAATCCTGTGCAAGATTCACTGAATAAGCTTAGAGAAACCCTTCAGTGATTCGGTTCAGCTTAGCGTTGGCGATCAGCGATTAACGTTGCAGCTTAGCTTGGATAATATTACACAAAAAATTAAGAGATTCTGCTTGCATCATCATAGCAATTCTGCCTCTCTTCCGTTCTAACGGAATAGAAAAACAAAAACAAAAATACACCACGCTTTGTGACCTTATCGACAACTGACCGGACCGGACAATGTCCATTCAGCACATCGCTTCATCACCCATTTCCCATTGCCACACCATAATCGATATAAAACTAAATTCTGTCCAACTGGTTAAGAACAGTTTGAGGGAAAAATTTGACAGGTGTTTCCCATTCCGTTTCCAGGGGAGTACCCAGCAGCAATGCAGCGCGCGGGACAACCGCATCATCGCGCGCCACTCAACCATCCGCTCTTGGTGCTGGCGTCGGCGCTTGTCTCGTCCTTGCTCTGCTCCATCGGTATGCTGCGGCTGCCCAGCCCATCCGGTGGCTCGCCGCGTGTCTCCTTCGCCTCGTCGTAGTCTGGTCGCACCGCACCTTACAATCCTGCTGGGCTCGCCTAAGGCTTGTGCGCCACTGTCTCCCCCCTCTACCCATCGCTCCGCACCGAACGTGCCCTCCCACAGCATCGCTGGCATCTTCTGCCAGCGATCCAGCCCAGCGGGACCGAGCAGCATCTCGGCCGCCGTCCCACTGGCACCATCACAATCACCGATGGCGGACCGACGATCGGGGCGCATGTGGGCGCTTCAGCCAAAAGACGACCGTTCTGCAGCGATTAAGCCAGCCGGAAGGGCCGCTCTGCACCGTTCGATGAGACAGAGCTCCCGTTTTGTACCCTTGTACACACTATCTATCTCTCTCCCCACGCATGCACTCGCACTTCCGGTTGACTTTCCCCGATGGCGCAGTGTCCTTCCAGCCAGTGAGCTCCCATTTGCCCGTACGACGTTGAAACGTTTCCCTTTCGTGTGTCACGATCGTGCAGGGTGTAGGCCGGAGCAGAGCGCACGCACTGGAACAGCAAACATCGGAAGTAGTATCCGAACGCGACCGCCCTCTACTTTACTGGACAATGTTTCACTACCGTACAGCAAAACAAAAAAAAACAAAAGCAACCAAACAATCCCGATATGAAATAGATGAAAATACAAAACTCACCACTCACCGTTCTGCGAAGGGCTGGTTAAGTTGGTTTAGCTGTAAATTAACTCCTAGCAGACAAGCAAACAGGCGAACGGGAGAAATGAAACATACACTTGCACATCAAACCACCTGGTAGATACGAATGAGAATACTTGCGTCATGTATCCATACTGCTAATTGTGAGATGAAAAGCAACACGAAAATTACACACATACACACATACACACACACACACACACACACACACACAAAAGCAGACACCCAAAACCCACGTACAGAAATAAGAAAGTGACTGCGTGACCTAAGGATCGTTTCGATAGTAAATGCTTCAAACGCGTCAAACGGACCGAGAAGAGCGGGAGACAACGAGGAAGCTGCTGAGCAAAGGAGAGAGCAAAGGTTATAGGTAAGAGTGGGGCAACATACATTAACATGTAAGTTAAGCAAAAGTCTGTTAAACTGATTTATCTTTAGGTATCTCTTGCATAGTATGAAGTAAGCGGAGAAAAACAAACAGAGCAAAGTGCGAGCGTCGTCCGGCATGCGACGACCGGATTGCAAATAGGATAATTGCAAACTGTAAGCTGTCGTAGAAAGTGCGAAGCTGCTGTTATAAGAACATTTTAATTACTAAGCATGTCCATGGCTAACGTGGCGATGGACGAATAGAAAGAGGCGCAGTGAGAAGGTAAAGATGAAGGTTGGTAGGTGAAAATGGGGGGGGGTGGGGTAAAACAAAACAAGATAGCAAATATACAGCGAGAGTTGAGATTAGATAAAATAAAAGTGACATAAACACAACAAATCCATGGTAGTTACAGGCAGTCGCAGAGGGATGTGCAGGCTACCCTCCAGCAGGCAAACACACAAGTCCTCCAAAACAAATTCAAAAACACGTTCCGACACACAGCAAAAAAAAAACACAAAGAACAGTAAAATTATTAACTCTAAACCGAAAGCAAAGCAAAGGTAAGGCAACAGAAGGGCAAATCCTTATCCACTTCTCGGAAGCGTGCGAAAGATTGAATCGTTCGCCAGGCGGTAGCTAAATATGGTCAAACCATTTGGGTAATGCAAGATGAGTGTTTGTTTTTGTGTGTGTGTGTGTGGCATGGTGGCGTTAAGCTGCGCCGTTAAAAGGATAATTGCTTTTGTTAAGTGTTGAACAGTACACACCCGTTCCACGCAAACGGAAACACATTCTCTTACTCTCTTTCCAGACAAATGGAGAGCGAAAAGAGTGACAGCAAAGATAGTGGAAAGGAAAAACGTAAACAGTTATTAAGTTAATTTTAAACTCACTCGTTAAAGTATGATAAACTATAGAAAAAAAAAAACGAAGAGATCGGGTGTAAGGTGGGGGAGAGGAAACCGATAAAAATAAACACACAAACACACACGAAATATTATTGGAATAATTGAGTGATATTTTTCATATTTCGAGCTAAACACCTGTCCTCTCCCCCCCCCCATATTAATGTACATCGATGCATCCCGTAACAAATGTGCAGTAAATGTGGTGAATTAAGAAATCTCAATCTCGCACACCTTTTCCCAGAGTGCAGTAAAAAAAACAACAGACATCTTTAAAAAATCAGAAACAAATAGAGACATGAAAACACAAACACCCATCCAATCACAGTACCATAACTGTAATTTGCTGCTGAAAATAGAGAAATGAAAGAAAAACCAAGCAAACAAAAAAAAAGATTAAAAAACAATCGGCCCGAATCAAGTGGAAAGAGTGGAAAATGTCCTTTTTTCCATTTACATCGAGAGTATGCAACGGAAACAGAAAACATTAAAGTGTGTCAGTGTTTGGCATGAACATTTACGGCCACCGGCCCGAGGCACTCATTATCCTTGAAACTATGAGTGCTTGCGCGTGTGTGTGTGTGATTGTGTGTGTGTAAGCGTTACATTGACTGCGGTAATTGAAATAAAGTAAACAAATGGCAACACGCACACACGCACACACACACACATGTGCGCATAAAAAGGATGAAACGGAAATGAGTGGTATGAAAGGTGTGAAATGATGAGAGAAATGGGAAACGATCATGCTGCCGGCTGATGAACCTGCTGATGAAATTAAGCAACTATACCAGCCTTGGACGGCAACACGGTGCAGCGCTCCGAGCGATCGATCGTGTTGCACGACGAAATGTAATGATAGCAGCCGGTTAAAAGGAAACGTTGACGGGGGGTTGGGGGATTAAAACAATATATGATAAATGAATGTACAAAATAATGGAAAAATATATATGAAATAAAACCTTACAACAGAGAAAAATAACAACAAAAAACGAAACAAGTGTAGCTGCAATGGTTTTATTGTTTGATTTACTTTGAACCCTAATTTACTTAATTACATGTGTTTTCCTTCTTGACTTTATGTTCAAAAAACACGACCAAGCCTGAATCGAGTATGGATGCCAAGGTAAGAATAACGTTGCGTTCGAGTCACCCTTCAATAAAGACAATATTGTCCTCATTTCACCATTCGTGGAAGTTAGCCTTGCAATTACAGCGAATCAACTCTTTCTGTTGCTCAAATGCCAATATAATATTCCGAAAAAGTGACGAACTTCAACCGAAGGCAGGGAATTGCTCTCCTAAAAGGTTCAATTGACGTTTGAAATATCACTGCTTCCCATTTCACTGCATAACGTCTGTTTTGTTACATTTTCTGCTTTGTCTTATTTTCACTTTGCCAGCATCTGCTTTGATACATTTTCTTCAGGTGTTGGTAAGCCAAATCATATAATTTTTTGCTTGTGTTGTTGTAAGCAGTACATTTGTTACTATAGACTTCATTCTATATGAAAAAGTTTTTTAACTTAATTTTTTTTTATTTTTGAGTAGTTTAAATAAGAAACATTGCCATATTAAATTAGTGCCTTTATCCCATTTTTTTTTGTACAATTTTTAAAAAACCTTTCCCTTCTAGGCGTCTCTCCTATCAGGATTGAGAGGTTATGAACTTGCATTAATTTTTGAGGAGACAACAAGGAGTGTTAAATTTGAAACATGTTTTTCATTCTAATTCTCGTAACATTGCGATGTACTTTGTATTCTTTCTTCCTTTGTTTTAATGACGAAAAAAATAATAATAATCATTATAATAAAGTTCCATCCAATTAAGCAACAATTAATTGTTTTCCTGTCCTTTACACTAAAAAACTTCTTCTTCTTCTTAGGTGGTACAACAATCCCTCTGGGGTCAAGGCCTAACCAGAACACCATTGTGCTTTGGCTTTTTCTGTGATTGAGTGTACCCATACATATCAAGATAGTTAATCCTGCGTATGGGGGGTTGTGATTTAGTGAAACCATAGTGGGAAAGTCAATCCTGCGTATGTGGGGAGGAGGGGAGCGCTTGCGGTCCGAATGAGATTCGAACTTACGACGGACCTTTTAACAGGCCTACGCCGTGACCAGCCCTAAAAAAATAATAAAATAAAAATAAAATAAAAAACGTGATCACACTATCACTTACTTCAAAATCAAGAAGTTTTTTTTTCTATTCAGGCCAGGCCGTATCAAGTAAGAAAATTATCATCTGAAAACAAACGTTAATAAGAAACATTAAAAATTATAACCTTGTTTTCACAGCTCCTGAGCTGCTCCTGGAATGAGCTCCTGGAATGAGCTCTTGGAACAAGTTGGTTTTCTTGACTGTTTTTTTTTTTATTATTATTAGATTTTAAGTGATTATTACTACATACGACATTAATTTTACCATTCTGCAAATGAATATATAAATTAGAAGTATGCTTTACAAATACCTCAACGCTTCAGCATCTCCAAATAAACATAATTTATGAATTAATAATAAATTACACTACCAATTTGCTAAATACTGCTTCCTATAGAAATCTTCACCTAACCCATACATAGCTAGCTAGTATGATTAACATACCTCTTAATTAAATGAATATTGCGAAAAAGGATTAAATAGAACACGATGTACGCTTCGAGCGCAAAATGTTAGCACCATTAGCGCACACATGCGAACATCCACTTTCTTGGCATGTTAACGCTTGCCACAGACCACCAGACCAAAAGGAAAAGTCTTCCCCTTTTGTGCAACTTTGGTACGACATGCCACGGATTTTACAAAGCACCCGCGGCTGTTGAAGCAGTTGAACTGAAACGCATTACAATTTTCCTACCCTAATGGGGTTATTCTCGTCCAGTATGTGTGTGCCCGAACCACACTCAGCCACACTCCATGGTCCCATGCTAGTATTAAGAAGGGATAATATTTCCAGAAACCATACAACGCTCGACCCAGATGCTTAGCGACCCCGGCATATTAATTTACTCACATTCAATAGTTCAATAGTGGCAAGCACCCCGTATGAGGGAGGGCGAACGAGATTGCAAATGGGGCGGCAGAGCAGCAAACCGCGCTCAACCGCCATGTGCAATCGAGCAAATTCTAACCCCTCGTCCGCACTAAATTAACGACGATCACGGCACTGCACTGGAGTAGGATGTTGACCTTTGTTGGATGTCTGCGTTTCATGCAGGGCGGTGAAGAGTGTGTGCTAGAAGCATAACCTCGTGGATGTAGTTATTAGAGACCATATTTCCCCCCAAGAATTCCCCACCCCCCCGGAGCTGCCTGTAATACACGCCATGCACCCGAAACGCTTCGGTGAAAAAATGGTGTACCACCAATACACGTTCACGGCCCATTCCTGCACGTCGCACGAACGCAGCTTGTCGTCCCCGTCGCACGGTCGGGAAAACCTGCACCCCAAAGCGTTCGTTGAAACGGGTCCATAAATATAACTAATTAAAGACGAACCAGCGAAACAATTCAAAGGCAAGCACCACTGTGCAGGGTATTTAGTAGCATATTAAGCGCACGAAGCAGAGAAAAAAAAATGTCCCGTGTTTGAGTGACGAAACGTAGCGAACCAGGGGAAGGTTTCCTTTTTTTTCATTTCTTGTTGCCCTATGCGATATAAGTCGGGCGCATCGATGGGTTTCATTCGAGCTGGGGGCAGCGCTTTTATGGCTTTGGTGCGATTTAATTGCCTCGTACATTCTTGACATTATGAATCTAACGCTTATAAATGTAGTCACGTTACATGTCTTGCAGGAAGAGTGACACCACAACATGCTTTGTACAAGCGAGCAGACGGAACAGGACGGATGGAAGGTTCGGTTTGCATTATTCTCAAGTATCCTGGTAGTCATGCTGATTAACGATTCCTTGTGATTATTATGTACGAAGGGAAGTGTGAACTGTACCCTGTGTGCAGCTTTTTACGTTTGGAGATAGGTAATTGTGCTTATTCATTTAATTTGTATGTGTAAAAATTCACATCGAGTCATAAAAAGTATGTTAAAATAAAAATAAAAATAGATTAATAGGTTTATTTTTTTAAATGAGCTCTGTTTGGTTTTGTTACTTAAGAAATCTTTAACGCCAGCACATTTGAAGCAAAAAGCTATGACGCCTGTTGTAACAGCATCAATAACGTATGCTTACCATTCCCTGACTAGACGCACTCAACAACTTCAACCACAAAACACTATTACCTTTCTTTTTTTTATTTAGTAGAGACGGCCATGTTTTGCTTAACTATTACCTTTCATTTCCTTTCAAAAGCATGTGTGCAGTGCGCCTACTACGTATGACATTAGAAGATGGGAAATGAAATAGTATACAAAACTTAACTTTGAATATTTATGCAAAAATCCAATATGTTTTGTGAGTTTCAATGCATTTTAATATATTTGAACAAATCGTACATTGTAATATTACTAGATTTTTATTTTACCAAACGTTACGTTTTGTTGCAAAAAAAAAAAACGGTAGAGATAGTTGGAAAGCTTTACTTGGTCCTTAATGATTGGCTCTTTATTTTATACCGTTGTCTTTACACAGGTTCTGCGAACTCATCCTTGAACGAACATTCACATCGTTCTACAAAAATGCCCAATTCATTATACTCTTTAATTTGTTTATTTGTTTTGTTTAGCTCATCACAAGAGGGTACATTACAAAAGAATAATGAACTCTTTATTATTGTAGTACTGCATTTCTGCTTAGCAGTTTATATTCTAATACAAAACAAAAAAAAATTATCTGATAGTATGAACGAACGCCTGTGGCGAGAAAACAGTGGTTTGCATTATCATAAACAGAACCAACGTGTTGCAATATAACCGGAACCAACATTATAAAAGCATCGAGAAAAATATTATAAAATCATTACATTCTATTTCCGGTGCTGTTTGGTTTAAAAAAGAATTCATAAGTTTGACATCAAGGAATAATAAAAGAAATGCAAGTATCAACGGATTGTAATGCATCACGTGCAATAGATGCATCCAGCTTATGACACAACGTATAGTTTTGCTACGTTGCTAGCCTATAGTTTTGCTACAGCATACTTACGTAAACCATCAAGTGTGCTATGGACAAAATAGTATGCACATGAAAAGAAAAACTATCAACTGAAACAGAATCCTATAGAACAGGCCACCTATCACAAGCAAGAAAAATTAAAACTAAAAACTTACTCGATGAAACTCACACAATTTTCTATCGTGTACGTAGATCACTAATTCGTACTAAGAAGCGTACACCTACATATAAACTAGAACATTTGAAAATTACAGCCCGAATCGATCGTAGCGTCAAGCCGTCAGTTACATGCTATTTTACTTGGAGTCTAAATGTGAGTGTATAAAGTAACATTATATGATGAGGGTAGATTCCTATTATTTTTTTTATAACAGTAGTACACATCAGTAGTCGTTCCAATGTACGATACAATTAAATGTTCTCAAGGATTTGGGTGACGGTATTTTAAAACAAAAAAAAAACACTGTTCAAGACTTCAAAGAATGTTTAATTCAAAAAGTTACATCAGTTCAGCTATTGCTCCAGGAAAAACACTCAAAATCAACCATATATTCGAACAAATAAACCATTTCCACTTCTACGAACCCAATGAGCCTGTGCTGCTGTCTACTGACCTTGTGAGTCAAATGCCATCGACTACCGAAAGCACTCACTCACGTATAGATGTCTTCACTGCCACAAATCACCCATTACGATTGGCATCGGTGACGCACCCAAGCCCTTCCATGCACAATTATCGTGCTTCATTTGCTTTACACTGCTGCTGTCACAATAAACCTAATTTAATTAAATCCTTATCGCCGGCACCTTGTGCAAAACCGACGGTACCGAGCAAAAATCTTGCCAGTGCAAATTATTTAATTAACCTCAATCCACTCAAATCTAGATGAAACAACCTCCGACCCGGTGTTGGTCTATGATTTCTGACCAAACATAACAGAGCGCCAAAGTGGAGTTGGAGAAAAGTGTACATTGCGGTTAAGGATCCGTTACCTGCGTGGTTTGGTCGAGGTTCGAGTAGAGTGGTTTGGTGGTTGCCTGAATTGATTCTGTTTGATAGAGACGTACTCCAAAAATATGAAAGTTCTGCTATATCAACCACATACATTAGTTTTAGCTACGAAAGGAGCTTTTGAGATGAATTCAATTACGAAGTCAGCATTCTTGCTATCGATTTCTCTTTGTAGAAGTCCTGTTTAATATCAAAATATGTTTAAATATTGTTTCAAAGTTAACTATCTTGTATCTTTTATATTAGGTTAAAGTCCTAAAAGCGGTTTGCAACAATCCTATCATCGTGAAACGTCCTACGAATGCAGCATCAGGCGGGGCTCTGCTCAACACAGACGAACATGAGTGACGGTACGCATTCGAAACGGTTCAAAGCAAAAACGGAGAACTTTCCTCACAGCTTAATGCACACCGAATCTGGTGCAGATTTTTCCCATCAATCCTAAGCCACACTCCACAATCCGGGGTGCTGGCAAAGTGCTCCTGAATGATGATTGAACACGACTTTTATTGCTCAGCATTGGTGCGATTGTAGCGGAAAGCAGAAGCACCACCTGAACCGTTTCAGTTATTGTGCACCAAAAGTTGACATGCAAATCGGTACCGGTCGATGGTCGATGTTCTCCGACCTTTCTGCTGCCGGAATCGGATGAGTTGGCAGAATTACAAGGGGCGCACGGCAAAAGTGTCTGAGCTGACGCGAGGATAGCGCAAAAACAACACCCCTGGTGCACGCGGGCCCGCATTCGATGGCTAAGAATTGAAAAACAACGTCTAATCGTTCCCCTCGCCTAAAGCAGACGAAGGAACCTGATCAGCTAGTGCTTAACCGCTCCACCAGTGCAACCGGAATGTCTGTCGCAAGGTGGTAAGAAGCAACCCCGGACACAGGGGTGAAGGTGGGAAAACAGATGAAGCAATCCAGCAAAAGTGATAGAACACGTTGCAGCTGCCTGCAAGAAGCAAAGGAGCAGCCCGCACACGTCACAGGAAGCAACCGTACCGCGGGGTAAGAGCGAACCTCGTGCTCGTTCGCATTAGCAAAGTGACTTGTCAGAAAGCAAATGGTTGGCAGCACAACGGGGGTAGCGGCGGGAAAAAGCTGTCTAACAAACCCGCTCGCTTCAAGATACCCACGTGCACCGACGGACGCCCCCGGCCAAGGGTGCTTCCCGTTCCTGGCTTCCGGAGCTAAAATGCTTCACGCAGAGCAGGTGTGGTTGGAAAGTTTCGTAATGGATACAGCCAGTCAGTCAGTCAGTGTGGCGTGTGAATGGATGAAGTGCGCCCCTTACTGCAGGTCGTCAAGCGACAAGAGCCGACTGCTCTGGCAAATGGATTGCATACGTGAATCAGGGAACTCCAACACTGGTCCGAAGAATATGCAACCATTAATCAATAGCCCAAAGTAGTTGGCGTTGGGGTTGCACTCAAAGGAACGGGGAACAGGAACAAAGCTCGTTTTGGGCTTGACCCCTTCGGACACCGGCAAGTCGCTTGAAGATGCATAAAAATGATACCCCCGAGCCTTTACGGTTCGATAGTTGGAATGGTTGCCTTGAAACATTTCTACCCACTCGTTAGGCACTTCCCCGAGAGTACTTTTGCCCTTTCCTGACGAAAACCCGAACGTTGTGCAAGTGCAACCCGGCGCCAGGAGCAATTAAAAGTTTAATTTCCGCAAAATCCCTTTACATCGTCAATGTCGGTTTCCGTTTCGTTGATGAAAAGGAAGTGACACTCACTCGAAGGGGATGCGGTAAGGACGGGTTAAAGGGTAGGCGAGCCCACTGCCCACACCTTCTCCAGCGGGAACGGACCTCCCACATTCGCATGTTGGAAAACGGCTCCACAGCGTCAATGCAGTCGTGGCTTTCTTCCCTTTCAGTGATGACAGAAGGTGCCGATCGCAGCGAGCACGATGACGTTGGGTGAGCGGGCGCTTCGAATGCACCTCCAATCAGTGCCAGGCAAAACATATGAAAGATATTGTCTCTTTGTAGAAGCTTACGGATGGTTCGCCCGGAAAGAAACTGCAACCGCAGCTGACATGCGTACGACATGTTAAGGGAAGAATTAAATGCGCTCCAGTTGTCCGATCAAACACGATAAAAGCGGCATCGATCGGCACACCCGTTTCCTCAGCCACCGCTTCTGACGGTGAAATCGACTGTAGTGTAATTGTATTTGATTTCATTTGACAACACCTTTTGGGAGAATGCACATTTCATTATTTGCTGCACATCCAGACCCCCGGTAGTGTCTGCTTTTGAAGAAATCACTTTCGTTTCATTTGCTGGCGGTTGCTGCATTTGCTTGGAAAAGTGATCGAACCGAGCCCTAATGAATTCTTTTGAAATCTGTTAAGGAAACGTGTAAATAGATCATGTTTAACAATGCATAAATTTTAATAAAATACGTCATTAAGGCGAGAATTCTTTGATGCTGAAGCTCGTTCCAGTGCCAGTGACACGAGAGCTGCATTAAATTAATGCTGGATTGTTACTGGTCATGGCAATTCTTTGGTGCGTCTTGCCAATATAAAACTCTGTACAAAATTCCATTCCTCACTTGAATGTTAACAAACCTACACACTCTTCAAGCTTGTACAATTTCACAGGAGAGCCTTCGAAGGCCCGTTATCGTACGGTCTATTGCTTCTGCTTACTGAATCCAATTGAAATGCTGAATGATTTTTATACTATCGGACATTTCATCCACCACCTTCAACCACCGGCCACCTCGAACGACGGGCCGGCAATCACAACAAAACTCGCTTTAAAAAGGGTTTTATTATGCAACCGGATCCACCGCCCAGCGACGCAAGAACCGCTCCATGGCAGTGTATCATCGTTTCGCTTCGAATCTTCAACAGATTAAGCCTACCATAGCAACTGGTCCCCGGGACGCGGGGGCATGTTTACCAACTTCGATCATCTTCACACATGAGCAGAAAGGATACAGACCTGACAAACACACGGCCATCTTCTTGCCGTGCACACGGCACATCCCCTCTTCACCCAAACCCTATCGACCTTTATCGATCGACCTGGGCCTTCGTGCAAACCGTCACGCTGCCATCACATGCTTCGAGAAGAAACAGAAGTGAAGGTAGCAGCATCATCATCATCATAAGCTCAGCCATCCTTCCCGGACCTTGTCAACTTATTACAGCATTACGCTCCCCAAGCCAATTGTTGCGAAGAACGACATCACTGCTGCTTTCGGGCCCATTCGGGCCCAACCCCCGGTTCGGTCCGTTAAGCGCATTACATTTTCCAATACCGAAGCCTGCCCCACCTCCACCCAACTCTCCTCCTTATCCTCCCCTTTCCTGTCCAACCTCTAGCGGCAGATTATCGGTCATCGTGTGTCTTCACTGTAGAAGACGCTGTCCGTCCCGACTGCCTGGAAAACTCGTACGAATTCCATACCTTACTAACCTGGGCTGGGCCACAGCCAGAGCTACAAAAAAAAACAAACGTTTCCTTCACATTTTTCGAACAGTCCGCTCGAAGCCGCTTACCGTTATTGCATTTGTGTCTGAGAAGACACACACACATCCACACAATGCCAAAGCGCATCAGACAAAAACAACATCCCAAACTGGAAAAGAAGGACAAATACCCGCACGAACACACACATGCACACAACAAATTTCATTTCCTGGTCATCCCATCCCACCCTGCCACAGGCTGGGGACAGGACATTTACTGCAATGCTGTGTTGTTGGTTCATATTTTCTCGACTTAGCCAACCTTTGCCAATAAAGCAGATAAGAAAACAGTCTGCAGCGCCTTCTGCAGGATACTGATACCCGCTTTCCAGCCGGGAACGTAACGGAAGCGTTTTCTATCAATCCCCCGCCACCCACCACCCCGTTCCTGTGGAGCCACCAAACGGGGTGGAATGGCTTACGAACAATTACACACCGACGAACCGGTGCAGCGTGTAGCATCGTTCCACGCGGTAGCAAGGCCAGCAGCATGGCAATGGCACAGCGGCATCGGCAGGATTTCGTCGCCAAGGGTCTCCAAACACACGTAAGCAAATAGAATGCGCAGCCCCTGTGCGTGTGTACCGGAACCGTGTCGGTCCGGCACCATCCATACACACCGGAGCGTCCATTGAATGGGTGTCCAGGCTCTCGCGCTCGCTTGCACGCCACCTAGACTCCCATAAAGATCGATAAATGGTTTTGTTTTGCTCTTCGTCTGATTGGATCGGGACACAAACATCGACGAAAGATAACATTGTAGTCAAATATAATTGGATTGCTTTATGTTTGTTTATGCTTTGTCGATAATTGAGCGTTATGCTTTGTCTTTTGTGTCGTCTCCTTCCCTGCGCTGGCCTGAGCTTGGGCCGTTCCTCTCGGGCCCTACCTCTCCCAAATACGTCTGGTTGTTTTGGCTAGTGTTTTATGTGCTTTTGTTAGTGTGTCGTGCGCTTGTTTGTTTTAACTTTTTCGCAGGAATTTCCCTTACCGTATTTACGTTGAATGTTGTACTTTAAGAGAGGATATGGATTTTGCGATTTCTAAAGCTTTAGTTGAGTAGATTACAATTTGTTTTATTTGTTTTTTTTTTTCAGCTCAATCAACCACAGTGATCCACAAGTAACGCCGGTCGTACATAAATTTCCTTGGTTAAAAGTATGGTGCTCTAATTTAATTTCACTCTGTTTCTAATGAAGCTTTAAAAGTAATAAATATTTTCAAGATTTAAGTATGGTGTTGTAATATTTTCAAAACCAAAAATATTTGTTGAATTGTTTTTACTAAACTTAGAAGGACTACGCCTCATTTTCTGTAACTTGATGCTCCTGTAACAGGATAGTATATCACAGGTATTGCAAGGCAGTCCGAAATGGATTCGAATAAATTTCTTACTTTCCTTGCTTACCATTTTCGAAACAAATTACGCGAGTAGTTAGCAATCAGGCAAATTTTCTGTTATCAACGCAAAACATACGGTCCAATTACGAATTTACGAAATAATTCATGAGTTTGTTCAGATCAAACGTTAGTTGGAAGTTTTGTTCAGTTTACATCGTGATTATTTGATTATGATTTTGATAATGAAATAAGTAAATAAAGATTTGTTATTCGTTGCGAGTTTTTATCATTTCTAATAGTAGGGTCTATGATGACCAAAGATAGAAAATCAGAAAATTTTGAAGCAGTGAATGGAAAACAGGTACGGTCTCCCAGAAGAGTTGACAACCATATTTTCCATTTAACAGTTTGTGGTAACATAAGGTTCTAGATTGAAGGATATAAACATAAAAATAAACGTGATTGTTATTTAATTTACACAGCAGTACCTCCTTGAAACTGATTCCGTGCTTCTTCGGTTGAAAGTATGTATATTTATCCGTTAAATTTGTACATATAACTATCTTTCGATGTGCGATAATTCATTCTTCTTCTTTTTCCCCTGGCTGTCAAACAATTCTTCATCAATTCATGTTTAAAAACTTACACTAAATGTATGTGATATTTGTTTATCTTATTAAAAAACAATTAATCGAAGGTCAGTATTTCCTGATAGTTAAAGTGTCTTGGTGCTAGTTAAATTCTTCACTTTTGTTTTGGTAAATAAGTAATTCGTAATGTTTCATTGTCATTGAATCATTATGATGTGCACTTTACAATTACGTATTAAATCACTTTTACTAGCAGGAAATAATGTCCTACAACCTTGACCTCAAATATTACCGTAAAACATATAAATATGGTGTAAGTATTGAAACATGAATGGATGAAGAATTGTTTTACAGCCAGAGAAAAATGAAGAAGAAGGAATTTGTAGCACAGCAAAAGATAGTTACACATACAAATTAATGGATAATTTATCATGTGTATTAAAATAACTGCAAGTTGTAGATTCGTTCATTAATCAAGAGCATTTTTATGTGCATTCTTACCTCACGTTGAATATGAACCGACCTTGCCAAAGAAGCTTGAAAAATTGTTTGGTGATTTGATTATTTTTGACAGCTACTCGAAACTAAATTTTAGAGCTTTGCTCGGAACAAAATCTAATGCATTTCACGCTGGCTAGTTTTGCCTGTGTTTTTGTATGAAGAGCTTACAGCATTTTAGCCGAGAAACGTCAAAACACATACAAAAAAAACTGGCTTAGGTCGTCATAGACCAGATTATTTATATTCTGCACCTTCTCTTTATTACTATCCGGCTTTTTGATTCTTATTGAAGCCATAAGGTAGCTAGCCATTCTAGTGATAGGCCCATGAATCTTCTTGGGTGTCAGTACAACAACCCTTGTACCCTACCAAGGGGTCTATTGTGCTCTGGCTGTTTCTGTGACATAGTGTGACGGAGGTTGCATTCCGAATGGGATTCGATACAACGCTGGTGCTGATATGACGGTGCCCTACCCTGTTACCACTTAGACAACCGTGCCGCCCCCAGGCCCATGAATACGATGGTAAAAAAAAGTACAGAAATGTACTTTTTTGGCCACACGGTATGATGAAAGAAATATCTCATAACTTTTGAAACGATATGCTCCCCACAAGTAAAACAAAATGATCCTTTGGAAATGCACCACATGGCACCCGGTAATTCATACCAGGGTGTTAATACGTACCCCACCATATCTACCCCTTTTTATAGTCCCATTCCATGCGTCTATCTTGGAAAGGCAAAATTATAGAAATTAAAAGCTTCCCGGCTCCCATGGATCCATATAAATAGTACTCCGGAAGGCATCGTAAACTTGCCACACCCGCCAAACCTTTGGCGTACTTTATTGTAAGCGACAGCGCATTCGCCATTTCCCCTACGGCACATTATTCTTCGTTCCCATTCATTAAACTCTAATCGGTGCCGACTTCTAGCGAAATTTAGGCAAGCAATGAAACCTGGTGAAAAATTTACACCCATCCCGAGAGAAGAAGAGAACGAGAATCGTAGCATCGAACGCCTGATTTAATAAGGCCACCCTCGACAAACTGTCTTAGGAAATAATTTCGGCACATGATGCCCGTACCGGTCGGGCGGTTTTGGTTCCCGCCCGGGACCCGCCACCGGTTGGGTAAAGATCAAAAACGATAAATAAGACAGTGAAATAATCATTCACTTTAACTTTAGTAATTAAAACTTTCTTAACGACATCGCCTGCTAGACTGCGGTGCGGCGCGGTGCACGAATATTCATTCCAAAACCAACCGGGAAGTTTCTTTCAAATCCACAAGCAATCATTCCATTTTCTTCATCGTTATTGTTACTGTTTTTCGGTTTTCTTTTTCTATTAATATCGTCGCCCTTTTTTCCCCTTCCCGATCTAGTGTTCTTTTTTCACCTCTCCAAGCAAATCCACCGTGCCGGGAGATAGAACCACGGAACCGCCACTGCCACAATCAGTCGGCACTTCAATTCCAGCCTTTTTCGGTCAAAGATCAGGACTGGAAAACATCTTGCATCTTCCTCGCTCTTTCTCGTTCTCCCTTCTCCTCCGTCTCTTTGCGCCCTGCTTTCGTAGCCATTTAACGTCGAGTGAGTTTTGTGTTTCGATGCTCCAAAAAGTTTTGTTTTCCCTCCTGTTACCCGGTACCCGGCAGTAGTGGGCACGGGCAGTATCCACTAAATCTTCTCAGCTCTACGATGCCACAGTCAAGCTTAACTTTTGCACAACCCAAAAAATGTTGCTCGCACAGTTGCTCCCAAATCCGGCAGCATTGCTTGCCCCAACACAGCACTTCGCATTTCCTTTCACGCGATCGCAATGAATGGCGGTCCAAGTCCCGGCCGGCAAAGGAGAATGCTTTAAGCCCCTTCTGCTCTCCAGTCATCATCATTCATCGCTCAACGGCGCGTGATCGCTTATCCCTTTTCTGCCCGGCATACGAACGGTAGTGCTGCCTGCTGCCCTTCACCCACAACTTTCCTCCTTCCAACCCCCCCCTTTTGTTCAGGCATTTCAGGCAACTAGAGTAAAGTGTATTTCGCCCTCCCCCTGCAGTCTCCGCTTCCCTGACTGACCCACAATCGCTCTTCAGGATGGTGAAATATTTCATTTCTGTTTCCATTAAAAACTTTCCATCGATCTGCGCTGGCTTGCTGGCGAGTTTTCGAACGGAAGTTTAAGTGAACATTTTAATTAAATATCGGCAGTGAGAAAAAGTGCAGCAGCGATGAACATTATTTCTACCTTTTCCCACAACGTTCATAATTTAAATTAATATATTTGCTACCCCGTTTTTTTCTGGCGAGCTTACCAGCTAGGGCGAGGTACCTTTGCTTGTAACCGCCACTGAGCGAGCGATGTTTCCGAGCGGTTCGAGATGATAATATACGCTCTGTTTAATTACAGCAATGACATTTTCATTCCTTTGATTCATAGTGAAGGAGATGGGCAAATAAAAAGGTCATTTAATAAACATTTGGAAACAACAGAACCTCCGAAAAAGACACGGATTTATTAAGCACCATGATGACAGATGATTATTCTTACAAGTTGTAATTTCGAATCGAAACATCAGCACTTCATGATTCTTACCAGTGCTGAAGGTTCGCTAATGAGTGTTATGCCTTCTTTAAAATAAATAATGTATGAATCGTGTCAACTACATCGCAATCAACTAGAATCCCTGTGAAGAGGTAGCTCATTGGTTGATTTGCTAAATTTATGGTCCGCTTACAAAAACATTCACCAAAGCAGAAACTTATCGTCTTTAAAATACTAAATTTGTTGTTGACATTCTTGTTGATTTTATTCAATTAAAAATATGTTAGAATTTTATAACTTTTTCTAAACAGAAATCAATATTTAAAAAATATCAAGAAGTATTTTTCAATTACATCCATTTCAGTGTATTATGTATGGTACATCGAGTCTATTAGATTTGTACAAGAGGGATCAAGTCACTAATCTAGTATGCTGTAGCATTGCAATATTTTTCAAACTGCCAAGGTAAATTGTCATTTGTGTCACCTTAGTTGTTTTATATATGTCAACATTTTGTCACTCTTCTTAGGAGTCGCTTAAAAAGGTTCAAAAAAGTTAAAAATCATATTTTAGTACCACAAGCTTATTAATACCGTTGAAAAGCTGTATGGTAATTTAATTTTAATTGTTTTGATTGAAAAATTAAGAGCCTTTAACAACAAAGTTCATTCAGACAAAAAATTATGATCACATTTGGTTAGAGAAACGATTGCAATTTGTTATTAAAAAGAATGAAGTATTTAAACTACACGCTCCACATATAATTTTCCACTAACCCATTTCATTGCTAAAATATTTCAAATGTTTACAAATTGCTAATGCCTCTCGTATTATGAATACCGATGCCACTTCTCGCTTCCATTACATTCAGTCGAAGTGATAAATGTCCAATAACAATCACGAATAGTGAATTCATATGAATAGCCTCTGCTCGCGTTGGCCCTACAAAGCCAGCGGCCATGAAAACTAAAGAACCGTCACCGAAAGCCCAAACGACACCGCTGGCAACACCGCTGACGCGGGAGAGCAAACCATTCGCGCATCATTTAATCATATTCACGCGCCATAATGATAAGTTTTAATATTACCGTCTGCTCCGGACCTTACCTGGCCGGAAGCCGGAATCCCGATTAATACCGCACCATCCACCCGGTGAGACCCGCCCAGTCTCCGGCTGTACGGGAATGTGATTTCCTCTTCTCGGCCTGTTAGCAACCAAAACAAACGGACACACAGACCGACACAAACAACCACGGTGTCCAAGGGTTTCGCCCGGTTTCCGTCGGTTCCCCGAAACGACAGTCGGATGCAGAAATGGAAATGTGGATGATAACATAAAAATGAAATAAAAATAAAATTAATTCGCTCGTTTATGAGACACCATTTGCCTGCCGGCTCGGTTGCCCGGCCTGCCAACAGTACGTACTTCATCCTTTTTATTTACCCCGTTGCGCCACTCGTCTCAACGGTTTCCCTTTCCGCTTGGTGTGTTTTTGTACAGCATTGCTGGCGCCCGGAACAACCCGTAGCTGCTGAGGAGTGGTTCCGAGAAGATTGACTCAAACCCGCTCCCTCTGTAGCGGCCTTGTTTTGAAAAGCAGTGAAGTGGTGTAATGGTTTGCTGGCGTGGTATGACCATTCCCGAACAGTGGCATTCAACATCGCGCACCAATGTCACCAGGGTTTCGGTCACAAATCGGCCCACGGCAACGATGACAGCAACGAGAAACTAGGAGAAACCGGCGACCGGTCATTTTCTGTGCATTGACTATAATTGAATGCCCATTTGTGCGCGCTTCCGGGTGCGGAGGCTATCATCTCGTGCCCCAAGCGTCGGTGGACGGTTAGCCTATTTATGTGCACCTTGTTCTTCAATGGGCTTAAAGTCCCTCAAGCCAACTGTGAAAGCATTAAATGGTTTAACGACACAGCTAGGATTGAAAATTGAAAAATATTTTGCTCACAGGTGTTGTCATTCATACATCTACTACCTACGACGTTGGTAACTACAACCTTTGTAAGTATTTATTGAAAATTATTTCTACTGAGTAAAATCAACCCTGTGCACAAACGTAGCTTTACAGAATGAATGGAAAAGATAATACTAACACAAAACACTATACAATAATGAAATATTTTGCTTTCAACATGATTTTTATATCAAAAGTCAACAACAAAATCAAAGGTCTATATTCCATGGCCAGATATTAGTTTGGTAAACGAGGCAACATTTATTCCGAATGTTTTAGCTACATACCAACAGGTGTCGCTAGTTAAAAAAATGTTCGCGAAAGTGTATTACGCTCCATTTTCTTTGTCTTGTTAACTTTATTGCCGGTCATTCTATAGCCTGAGGAAGCATTTCACCTCACAAAACCTGTCGCGACGGACGAAGCTGAGACTATATCGCACCTATATAGTTCCAGTACTCACGTATGCCTCTGAGACATGGACTTTGTCCAAATCTGACGAAACCCTCTTAGCCGCGT
>KB671547.1:113674-140842 GCA_000349105.1 Anopheles epiroticus | reverse complement strand
TAAAATGCTTGGGGAACACAACAACTCTCGCAGGGTCAAAGACTATAAGGCTCCTGCTTTTTCTGTAGCTTAGTACACTCATTCATCGTGAGATAGTCAATTCTGCGCATAGGTAATTTGATTTATGCATTTCTGTATTAATCAAGATGTTCTCTGACGTATTTTTTAACCATCGAAACAACGCGTACTGGCTGTCATGACCATATCGATATTGAGATTTATTTCTAATCTCTTTTATAGACAAACGGTCTTTGAACCAATCGGTTCCTATTGTCGAATGATCTACAGTCTTTATATATCCGTTGTATCCGATTATAAAATTTGAGAATGTATATTGAACAGTTAAAACCGTGATGACTTAAGGACGCGAAAAAATGTTAAAAATAGGACAAACATTTGAACAAGGACTCTTTTTAGTAAAAAACCGAAACGAAAACAGTCAAAAACTCATTTTTTACTTTGCCATAGTGTTCCTTAAAAAGCTTGTGAGATACTGCATATTTCTACACTGTCATTATACATTTACGATAAAATAGTATTTGAAATCAGTACCAAGAATAAACAAACAAACATTCTATATAGAACACAAAACACTTATCTATGCACGAGAAAGCAAACGCCGAGAAGAGCGATGATTGTGGACAGATTGAAAATATTGAGCGTATTTTTTCGAAAATGCTCAGAGGTTCAAGACAATTGAAAAAAAAACATCATTGAAATCATGTTTAGTATAATAGGTATACAAAAACTTATTTTTTGTTTTCCCCTAAAAGGGTTAATACGGCCAGGCCGTAGTAAAAAAACAAACAAACAAACAAACAAACAAACAAACAAACTTATTTTTTGCGTTTTGGTGTATACTACATTGTACGAAAAGGATAAACAGAAATCGACAAAAATAATGAAGTATTTTTCAAATTATATAGAAATATCGGAGAACGACGTAAAAATGGATAGTAAATGAAGAAACTTTAGAAATAAGGTAATGCAAAAACATGCCCTATTGTACCAAATAAACGGACGATTTATGTTTTACAAAAAACACAGAAAGTCAAAATAAGTTAAAAATAAGCGTATTTCGATCGGTCAGGCACAACTATAATGATTGTTTTGGGGCATGACGGGTGTTCGAGGAGGCCTGACAATCTACGTAGCTCTTTACGTTTGATCGAGCCCTATGTCAAGTATCTCAAATCAAACGTCATGTCAAGTGTCTGAAATCATGCATCATACTATCAAAGGATATAACTTTACAAAATAGGATTTAGCTACAGCTTTTCATTGACACGAAAAAAACAACTATCATTCTACTTGGGATTAAAACAATTTGAAAGTTACTCAACAAGCATGAATCGCATCAATTTAAAACAAAAAACATTAAATGCTTTTAATACAGTAGCGTGCAGAAATGCAACAGTCATTCAATTATTTCCGTGAATCAGCACGTACCGAAACAGTTGAGAGTCCTTTTCAAAAGGACAGTTAAACAAATTTGCAGCCCGGTTTGTTTTTCGCGATGTCAAATGCCACACAACGCCAGTGAAAATAGTTACGCTTGATTACTATTAAAAACACTTTACTGTATTTTTGTGCCAACCCCATAATTCCAGTGGTCGCTTGTTAACACACTGCTTTGCACAGTCGAGAGCAAAACTGTGCTTTCAGTATTATTCTAACGAAATGGTCTCTATGGTTTTAATACTTAAACTCACCTCACATGTAACCTCCGTAGCAAACCGTACCGCGTAACGATGTGTACTGCAAATGTTGCAATCAGTAACGAAAATGATGCTCCAGCACGAAACTAAGTCTGACACGCAAACACTCCCCACTAACTGATCGTTCTGGTACATTGCTGATACAGCGGAAAATTCGTTCTCCCTCCCACCCACTCCCATTGGTCCATGATAGTGGTGGCTAGCGGTATGAAGAAAAAAAAAAATAGAAACCCGCCACTAAAAAACGCCCCCTCCACAAAACGATCCACACTGACCGCAGCACATCGGACCAGCAGGACATTGGTTGTAAATTCAATTTTATAACTGAGCAGCGTAATCTCGTTTTTATTAATAAAATCCTCTATAATTTAATTTCAACAAAATTGTTTTCTTTTTCGTTCCCTTTTTTTTAACTTGCTTTCCCGCTGCTCATGCAGCAGTAGTGGCTCCTTCGTACACTTGTGCATCATTATGTAGCGCTACCGGCCGGCCACTTTCTGTGGGTTGGGCCATTTGTTGGATGGCTGGCTGGCTGGCTGGTGCGGGTTGTTATTTTTCTTAAGGGCCTTTTTTTTTCTCTGCCCGCTCAAGCTCGGACAGCCGTTACGAAAGGGATTCGGCCTTATCGGGCCGAGACTTAAATCGGGGTTCCGGGGGCTCAAGCATCGCAGCGCAAAAGGACACTATGGAAAGAGAGAAATCAGCTTAAACGAGAGCCGTGCCGCGCTTTCGGGCGATGTAAAACGGACAGACCAGGCACGGGCTGGAAGCGAGACGTGTGAGCCATTTTCCTTCATTGGCTAGAAAATGTTTTGCTGGCTTGTGGTGAACCGGGCGAAGAATCGGCGAGAAATCGTTAAGTTGTGTTAGACAAACAGGATAAGGATGTGTTGTGAGCGGATCTGCCAAACGAGCCACGGCACTGTCCCTCGCCCACTCGTCGGCAGCTCATCATTATTAACATGATCATCAGCGGCAGCGACGGTCCCGGCCATTACGCTTCGATGTTTCGCCCGGATGTTTCGCTCATATGTTTACACTCCCTTTTCCCCTCACTTTCCTTTGGTTTTTTTTTGTTTCCTATCCCGTGCCTCTTTGCTTAATATTTCTACTCAATTTGAATCTTTTGTTCGGTTCGGTTCGTCCGGTTTGAAAGGAATGTAAGGGTGGGAGCGCTTCTGTTCAGCTCTTTTCTGTAAGATTTTTATTTTCTCTCTCCGATGCTCTTTTGCTGCTTACAATGGATTACAGCCGTGCCTTTTACAGGATTAAAGGCACTTTGAACATTATTGTGTTTCATTCGTGCAGTGTTTGGCTACCTTACGACGCACCAGAAATCTCGTTTGATTGCTTTGGAATAGTAATTCAGAAAAGGTTATTATCTTCAAACGTTGTTTTAATTCGTAGATTTTGATAATTGTTTTAAAGCTTATGTTTTTTATTGCTAATATGAAATCAAATCACGATTGATAAATGTTGATACCAAAAAAGTTTGCATCATTCAAGCAAGATAGGTTGAAAATTGAACCGTGTTGTCATTTTATCATTTCAAGTAGCCTATATGTTGGAACTAAATGTATAATTGCATAGACTACACCAAGGCACGATACTCAATACCACACTCGCTGCTTAGTACTAGAAATACAATTCCTTGTAACATAGACGACAAGTTCATGTGGATATAAATTCGTCAAGTAACAATTTTTATCAAAATTATTTTTTACCTCATTTCTCCCTACAGTTGCTAGCAACACTCAATATCACCGTGCTAACTATAACATTACTACATTACGAATTCATTACTATATATACTTATAGTAAAGTTAGTTTCTGTAAACCTCTTTTAATCGTTTCAAAATCATCTCTTATCTCTATCCCAACGCCATTAGCTGATGGAACATTACTGGAATAGCTTATATTATAATACACACTATGAAAGTAATTAATATGTATCTCATAAATCTACAAACCTCGAGACTCACAAAACAACATAACGTTATAGACAAAGGAAAACGAATCGGCCAACGATAAAGTGTATACAGGATGCCAATGTCGTAGTTGCGAAAATCATGAAATTTAATAATTCAATCATACATAAACATTCAACATGACCCTTTTCAACAGAAACGAACGCAAAATGTCTTTCTAGACTTTCGTTCTTGCATATGAGATATCTAGAACGGACGTTTCTTACAAATTTTGTGGGAAAAGGAGAGACAAACTGTAAAGTTAGATTTTTAGCGCATTGGGCACAAAGGTATAACGTACCGATTGTTTATTGCTTCAGCAATGTTAAACTGTTTGAAAAATGAAAAATGAAAAGAACCACTTATTTCTGCAAATTCATCGCTCCTAAGGTTATCGTTAAATGTGTCACTGTGTCTGAAACATTGATAATGAAGCATAAAAATAGCATCCTCTTTGAATGCATACCTCTTTCTGTTAAGTGATTAAATATATATTACAATCTAGCGATACAGACAGGCCATTTCTATGGAAATAAATAACTTCTTTACGTTCCTTCGAAAATTCCTTCGAAAAAATTTATTTTAAAGATATCGTAACCTAGTTTTGTATACGTCTACGTTAGTGTTTTATCTTGCCCAGCTATTGTTGTTAAGTGCAGATTTACAACAGTGATAAACAAATTACGTTGAAGTACTGTTGCCATATAAGTAAGTTGTTTACCACTGTTTCTAAAACTACAGTTTGACTCAATGCTGCTTAAAATAGGAAACAACGGGTTTGTTAACAAACTTCAATATTTCAGAATGTTGCAGACAACATGAATAAAAGTCACTATTAATAGCATTTAAATTTTAAATATGGATGTTTATGCACATTTCCACCATTCGTTACATTCCCATATAATTGACTACAAATCAAAACATTGTTTTCACAGCCGCCATAAACTGTAATCAAAATAATGAATTCCCAGCAGGGCAAAAATTACCATATTCCATCGCATAATAGAACGATAAGCACCCGTTGGGCGCAATTGTCATCACCTGTTTTGCATAAAATCCAAAAATCATAAACAACGAAACGATCCACCAGTTTACCGACGGCACCGGGGGAAGGGGTGTAAGGGATCAATCAATCTGATGGATCTGCCCCGTTATCAAATCAGCAATCTGATACTCGGGAATACTAGAACCAGTGCAATCAAAGACGAAAATGAAAACGCTACCGGATAGACGCTGTGGAACAGCCAACCTGACTGCAATACGCTGCTCACACCTCCCCACACAATTCCCGGCAACGTATCGTAAAAGCTGAATAGGTTTACGAGCGCATCAAACGGCCAAACATGCGCTGCAATCAATTTTTTGTTTTTGTGTCCATCCCGCCACTCCGTTATGCTTGCTTCAAACTAGACAGAGCGAGAAGAGGAAGATCCATTGCCTTACGGAGTGATTCTCGTGTAAAAATTCCAACCCGTGACCGATCCAATCAAATATCCAATGCTTCATGCACTACGGCAGGAAAGGACGGTATGTCATCGGCACCCATCGTACCATCCGAGGGGCGGGCAAACTACTACTAGCGCCCTACAGTTTGGCAGGATAATTCAATAGGAATGCTGTGCTCCTCGGCCATACCGTCCACACCGAGGCCGTCGTGCTCACATCGCGGGACCGGGACCGGAGTACGAACCCTGCGTGAAAACAGGTCAAGCGTGGCTCAAAGTTGAGGTCAGGAATGCAGTTTCGCCCAGTGCGGCAACGAGGGCAGAAGTGACAATCTTCCGGCGACTTCCGGTGCCGAATGCGAAGGGAGGATTGGAATAAAATTTATGACAGACAGACGCGCGAAAATGATAAGCTCCTTTATTATGAGTATGGCCAGCAGCGGGTAGCGAGGCAGATGAAATTTTCCTGCAATAAAGAGATTGTCTTTTCCGTTCCGACCTCCCGGGCAAATGGGTCTCGGGTGGTGTGGAGTGACACATCGGCCAAAATGCGATGCGAAAATGATTACCTTCGCTCGGTCAGCTGCTCGTTTTGTCCCTGTACCACCCAAAGGTGGAGCATAATGCGATTCCCGAATACTCGGTGCTAGGCGCTAGATTCAAGAATGAGGATGTGATAAAATAATCGTAAAGGAAACAAGTTTTACTATTACTTTTTCCTGTTTTGCTCGCGTTGACTTCATAACGAACCTTCAGAATACTTCGAAAGTACTAGCAAAGCCTGCTAGGTGATCGGTTCCTAAAATCTTCTGAACAAACATGTCTTTCTTATTGACTTTTCAATAAATCTAACTTTAATGCTGGCTAAAATTTAATGTTTGCGTTTTGCATTAAAGAAGGACTCATTAATAAGTCGGAAAGACAGAAGAATAGCTTATCCAGTGGGACTGGAATTTTGTACTAGAACAGTCGTCGTTGAACGTTGAATTGGACGTTGAAATTAAACTAAATGCCTGGCTCTTTGAAAACACGAAGCATCCATAACAACAATTCCTTTAACAGGAGATTGTCAGCTGGTGTCCTAATGGCACGGCCTTAAAACCGTTTTTGGTATAACTCTAGTAATAGTGGCCATGCCAAAAACGATGGTCGGTGTAGTTACGGTACACGCTGTACTTAAATATCTAAAATACTCCAAGGCAACAAAATTGCCCTCAGAATAGCTCCCAAAATAACTAGAAATTGTCCGAAAAACTATTTTGTAGAAGTAATTAATATTTTCCAGCTGAAACCTATCACATTAAGCACAAATGTTTTCAAACTTTAAAACTTGCAAATGCACCTGCTGTTACTAAGGATCAACTAACTTTGGAAATCTCCCTACAACATTTTAAATAAAGTCGCAAACGAGCTTAAAAAAAGAAGTATATGTAGTAATCAAATATTAACTTAAAACACTGCGTAAACATTATTTAGTTGACACCTTCTACAAACGCACTGTCGACACGTCTTGAGGGTATCTATCGGAAGATCCCTAAATATGCGAGAAGGCTATTTCCTTGGAGGACTGGAGATGCTCGACCTTTGTATGAAGCTAGGTGTCTCCTACTTAGTCTCCAGTCGGTCGATCGGTACCTTTTTGTGTCCGAAATAATGAACAACGCTATCGATGCTCCCACCATTCTTAGCTCGGTGCATTTTTTCCGAGCCTACAAGAGTCCTAATACCACGATAATTACTCCATGTTCCTCGTTACAACACAAATTTCGATAAAAGTGATCCAATAAATGTAATACGCGCCGCGTTTAACGATGTCTGTGAACTGTTTAATTTTAACATCTCAAAGTCTGTGTTTCGACAGCGTTTGCTAGCTAGGTATAGAACATAAGTTATCTAGGAACTTAGTTTTTAAACCAAATGTCATTTATTTGGCAATTTCATAAGTTATATTTTTAATGTGGACGTAACACGAAAAAAGTTTGAGCACCACAGTACTAAATCACGGCTCACTGCTTGTAACCACGATACCACCACAATCTTTCAAATATTAAGCTCTTGATTGGAATGTTTGATACTCACCAAAAAATCCTACATGCAGGCAAAAGACTGTCCTCAGCATGAACCATCGGCCCGTACCAATTATTTCCCTTCGAAAGTTTTTGAAACGAAATTTTGAAACGAGTAATTTCTGTCAAGAGGGTATTAAAAGTTTGTTAGCAAATATGGGGCCATCGGGTCGATGCAGCGACCAACCAACTAACACACAAAAAGTGCTCTTCACTTCCCAAAAACAAACTCTTATGCCAAACTTTGCATGCATGTTATCCGATGCGAAAGCTTAGAGCACTTATGAATGCAATTGCTTGTATAATTTTTCAGGCCTTCCGCACCAGCTCGGTTGCAAACCGGAACGTCCCGCAAACCCAGCACCACACTCCGCACCCCGGTATTGAGTAATGACTTTATTGCCTCTCACAGCTCCATTTACCCGTTTGAACAGACATGATGAAATCATTACTTGCAAGAGCACTCTCACCCAATGCCGTCCATTTCCGCGTCCCGGCCAAAGCTCTACGAATTCGTGAAAGTTTTCTACCAATATATTGCTAACGTCAACACCGCTCATTGAAATGGCTTTCCACCAAGGATGGGTGGCCCCTTTACACAGCTCCCGCCCGATACGATACGGTGTGGTGATTTTGGTGGCAAACTTTTGTCAATTAATGTCTTTCGCTCGTACCAACTTGTAGGAACGCTACGTGTGGGCGTTAGTGTCGATCGGTGGCAGGATTTCCTTTCGAAAGCACCAAGAGTGTCCCCTTCCAGGGACGCAGTGTGTCTTAATGAACTAACTGCTGGCTGTGGTGGCACTGCCGGCCAGCAGTCGCCAGAAGACTCTTCACGAAAAACCCCTGAGCCTGGGAAGTTTTACTCATATCCAAGCGACGTTCGGTGCGGCATAACTACAGCACGGGATACTGTAGTCTATTTTCATCTCAGCGCGCGTACCATATCTCACGCCGGCAGCAGGAAAATGGTCAGAACATCTCGCAATGCTTTGATTTTGTCCACATAGGCGTAAGGATGACGGAGTTGTCCCTTGCTGCAAATGAACCTGCTTGACTGCTGTTTGCGATCAGAAACGGTGGATGCTATGGAAGCCTCTAGTTGCATTCTATAATTACATCGTGACAATCATTAGCACCGTCTTGGGGATCGTCTCCACCAGGTCGGGGATGTAATCAAGCATTCAGACACACTGCGCTCTGCTAGCATTAACAAGGCTACTGGGCAATGGTTTGCTACTTTCAGTTTTAATTAAAATTTGCTTCACGCTCAACACATCTGCTACTTTACTGTGTAGGCTGGCTATAAGCAACGTTTGAAAGCATCCTACTTTATGTGCTTATTGGGTTCTTGCATCAAAAGTGCAGTTTCAACACGGTTTGCTTTTAAAAACTAGGCCATCACTTTCGTAACTTTTTTTCCCCGCACAAGACCCATCCGCTTCGGCACAAACTTGACACCGGCCAGTGTCATTACAGTGCACATCATTAAAACACTCACCATCGTGACAATATTTGCAAATAATGAACCCAGGATAATCATCCTAATTACACAAAATCGTGACCTGACCGTGGCGGGGCGCTGCGGTAGGAAATCGACCAACCCCTGCTGCCCGCTCCGCACGGATGCTTGCCGCTAGTCATTTATTCCCGAGTACATGGTGCCCGGGTCAACCTCATCGCTGAGCCTGATAATTATGTGGCCGTCGGTGCAAAAGTTTACTCATTTATGCTTCATTGCCATTGGTAGTACTGCTGCTACTGGCGGTGTGGCCGCTTTTGAATGGGCAGAAGAGACAAAGCTAACCGATGGCAAGGAGGCGTGTCGGGTGCATAATAGGTGGTAACAATGCAAACGTCAACACGATGCTAATGCATTGCACTAGTGGTGGCACTAGTTCAATGCGGGGAAAGAGAGATGAGAGTTCGGAGGAATGATAACAACTAAAAAAACGAGTGACAACATCTTAATTAGTTCCCCGCGCCTAATGTTTTGTGTGCTCAGCAAACTTTGGCTTTTTGGTGAATGTCGATTTCTGAGCCGTTCCTGGAAATTCAAAACAAACGCATTATTATGTTATTTTGCATACCAAACAGCGCTACTGGTGTTCTGAGACAGGACCTAATTACAGCAATTGTTTTACTTTGAGCTTTGGCTTCGGTAATTGTATAATTTTGAAAGGAATTTTGTGTTTGAATTACCTAAACATGAATACCTAACAATAAGCTTCAAATTATTTTTAGCATCTTGTTGTTGCAAGCGACTAACAGGGTTTCATCAGATTTGACCAGGGTTCATGTCTCGGTAGGGTATGCGATAGTTGCAACAATAAAGATACAAACATCCAGTTTCATCTGCCGTGACAAATTCTTTATAATGAATTGCTTGATCAGGTTGTAGAATGATCGGTTGGCTTCCAACACTCCTGCGCGCAGCACGACTTCCATGCTGTTGTCTTTGCTCACTCTTGACTTGAGAAAAAAGAAGTTTGAGGAGGTTTAAAAATTAATAATCAATATTTCTATCATCTCTTACCAATGTTTGTCACGTTGGAAATGTATCAGTAACAGCCTATCTCGTTTTGTCGGTTCGGAACCAGCTTTTATCGATTTGACGTAAGGAAATCCTTAAAACAGAGAGAAAGGCTTTAAAGGCAAAATCGAAGATCAACAACTGTTTTTTTCTACATTCGTATATTTATATTGTCTGATATCTATGAACTCTGTTTAAACATTTTTTTAACGTATGTTTGTCTCGGGTTAGAACACGGGACCCGTGTAAAGAACAATGAAGCAAGCATGTGGAATTTTTGTTTGTTTTTTGTTCCGATACTTGCACTACTGAACCGCTTCAAAGGGGCCAGATAAGGTCCGTTGAATTTTATTAATAAATATCAAATATCATTTATTAATTTTTATATAGATTTCAGAGGCAAGCAATCAGGATTGCCATGAGATTTCTTTTATAATGACAAGGAGATGAATTACATTCCATTCATAGCTGCCTTCTCACACTTTACTTTCAGCATCAGAGGAAATGAAATAAACATGAATAGCCTATCTGAAAGTCTTGTTACATCCGGGATTTTAAATGATCGTTTCAACCATTCCAGCACTTCAATAACTTCATCACCATTCCGTCCTTTTAAATTCCTTTAGACAATTATTATTCACTATGCCATATGTATAGCACAGCAAATAATTCTTATTGTATGAGCTCGACTCAATATAAAATTCAGATAACGACTAACCCAACACCATACTTCATTTTAAGACTGAAAATATTTAAAAATGTTACTACAGTGAAATTTTTCTACAAAAGTTATCGAAAATTTATTTATATGCTTGAACTGTATGAACAGTATGCTATATGATTAAACAGTGCAACAATCTAAAATGGTTCAGATCGTTCGAGATCAGATATTAACTCTTGATTAAAAGGGTTAAAAAGATCTTTATTTAGCTAAACCTTTAAAAAATCAACTTTGGCATTGACATTTCAAACGTTTTAAAGGACTTAAATGAATAATTTTGCAATGGAACAATCTTCTCAAAAGTTCTATTCTATATTCTAGTTATTTTTCGTCATTAACTTCCGCAACATTTTCTTCACTTTCAATCTGGCTTTCAATCGTGGCTATTTTTTTGGGTTTCCAAAACCAAAAAGAATAAAAGTGCAAAAGTTAGTTTAATCATTTTTTAGTCCACCGACGTAAACTCCATAACACTGCAATCCATAACGCTACATAAATGTAATTGGAGGACAGTCCACGGCCACATCCTCGCCTCTCATCAATCGGCTCTTCCTTCTCGAAATTTTCTCGAAATTGCATTGAGTCGCCCCGTCAAATCGCTCAACCCGTTGGTTACAATTTTTCCCGGCACAAAAGTTTTCTGCGGTGTCGCTCAATACTTTTGCCGCTGCAAACCGCATATCAATCACCATTCAAGCGTTGCGGTTTCGCGGCCCCAGTGCTGCGCGGAACCACGCTCACCCAAAAACCCACAAATTGAAACGTGCCTAAAAGCTTGGATTTTGCCAAACAGCCACAATGGTGCTGCCAATTCGACCCACCCCAGTGCCCCAGGAAGGCGTTGAAACTTTTTCTCTCGCCGCAAAACTTGTGCCGGAAAAATGGAGAAACTTGCAGTATTTACCCTGCGGTTGAGCGGCATTGTGGAGAAAGTGTGAGCTTGCGAGAAATATTTGCGTTAAATTCCTGCCCAAAGCTGTGCGATCAATGCACTTGCGGTACCCCCGTTCCCTGCGACGAAGTGATGAAACTTTCGCTGCATTTTAATCGAAATTGTTTGTTCTTATGAAACACTTCCATTGGAGAATGTGCTTTCTGCAAGAAACAAAACCGTGTTTGTTTAAAATTTCATTGGAAAGGAACCATTTTGGGTTCACACAATGTAATGGAACTTGAAGCAGCGCTATTTTCTTTGCAATCGTCATCAACTAGTAAGAAATTCGGGAGGGAACCCAAATTCTATAAAACTTGCATCTCGCCCACCTTTACCACATTTGCACAAACTGCACCCCAAATAACTGCTGCATCAACTAATCTAATTTACCCGGCGAAAACTCATTCATGCATTCATAAAATTTCAATGGCAATGGGGAAACCATTACCAACCCGGCTGCAGTGGAAGAAGTAGAATTTGTTCAACAAACAGAAGATTAAGGTGGATGGCTCGGGTGTCATCCCCTTTCCTTCACGGCTCCCTCCGTTAACCGATCGTCTTCCACGTTTCGTTCCACCCCTTGTAATGCAGTCGGATGCATTCCGGCAGCAGCTGCTCGGCCCGGTTGCGAGATCTCAACGTTCGCTGCATTTGCCGAACAAATCATAACCCATTGCACATATGCCGTAGCGGCGCATAGATGCATTCTGTTGTGCTGAAATATGCGCACCCTCCTCCTCCTTGCGGGCTCGGGGTGAAGACGTGGCAAGGCGACGTGTTCGGCGAGTGAATTTCTTCACCTGCCCGACGGTGAAAACCGTACACTGTGGGGCCGCACTACACAACCGTACACACGAACCGGTGCGCAATATAGTGATTCTGGCAGGTATTGAAAGGTGAGGCGGATATTAGTGTTTTATGCTTCATCATAAATCATGAAGCACGTGAGATGTGTGCTGCCATGTGTGCTCCAGCGGTACCAGGGATCATTGCAATATTTTTCGCTTTATTTAAGAAGCGGCAAGACACTGCGCCCGCATGGCACCGGCGAACCAGGCAGGATGGCGATGGTGGGTAAACCCTAATGCTCGCTCTCCCGGGTGTACGATGAAAATCTTTTTAGTGCTTTCCCAAACGTGCCATTCAACTCGGGACGGCGGTTGCGATAGTCGAGCCACTTCAAATCAAATCGTATCACTTGTGTCTGGATGGTGCGCGGCGAGCAAACGCAAGCAACGGAGCGCATTAGTATTATGAGTTTGAGAAACTTGTTTATAATGAAAAGTAAATATTTTTTAAAACGTGGGAAAACTCTGGGAAAATTTAAGCGCAGATGTACCATTGAGAACTAATACAAATTTAAATGTTAAAAAGAAACTACTTTTAGTACGTTATTGTGTTAATAGTGACTTCTATCAAACAAATTTCAATTATGATTACAATAAGTAAGCTAAGCAACACGGCCTGGCCGTCTCTACTGAATAAAAAAAAAACAATAAGTTATCTTTGTCAAAGATTTAGGAGTGCTGCTTGACAGAAAGCTGAGCTTCCAAGAACAGATTGAGCACGTCGTTACCAAAGGCAACCAACTGATAGGCCTGCTGAAACACCTAGTTCGTGGTATCGACGATCCGATCTCCATCAAAACGCTGTATTGCTCCTTGGTGCGGTCTGTGATGGAGTATGCATCCATGGTGTGGTGGCCTTCTTCAGCACGACCCTTGGCCCGTATTGAATCTATACAGCGCAAAATTTCCCGGTTTGCCCTGAAGATCTGAATACTGATACTGAAGATCGCAAGTCGACTACAACGGTCGCTGCGCATTGCTGGGTCTCGAAACCTTAAACCAAAGGAATTGCAATGCCCAACGGTTATTCGTCGTGGGGCTTCTCGATCACCGTGATCACTTCGGACTAGGAGGCTACTTGACGTGGAGGAGAGACGTACCCACTTTGGTTCCCCTGATCCATTCCTTGCTGTGACTCGTAACCCGTTTTTGAATTGTATCCGTTCTGTCCAACCTAACTCGTCTTGATTGCTCAAAATCCGAGTTCAAAATTTTGTAAACTATGTTAGGTATAAGACCGCTTCGAGAGGGCTATAAATGGTCCGTTTAACTTACTAAATAATAACGATAATAATAATAAGCCTTAATCTTGAATCTAGTTTCCAACAGTTATTAGTAAAAGGTATAATTTCTCACAAATATGCGAAACTAAAAAACAACGTTCAGGATATGAAATTGTGACTAAAAATAAACTGTATTTCGTAGTAAATTAACATAGTCTAGAAATTACAAGCCAGATGAAGCATTTCACCTCACAAAACCTGTCGTACGTAAATGAATTTGTTTATTTGTTTGTTTATTTATTAATAAATTGGCGGAACGCATGGCCCAATCAATACTGTATTAGAAAAAATAAAAATTACAACACATTGGAATACGTTGATTACAGGAACACAAATCACGGAATAACGCGTTGGTCAGTTACACAGAGGCTCGTATGATATTTAGACGAGTTATTAATTCCGCCGTTGATAATCCGGGTTCGAACACCTCATTCGTTGCATTGAGTAGGGGGCACATACAAAAAAAGGGGTTTGAGACCCAAAGGAGGTCCGTGGGGTCGGCACATGTAGCAGCGTCCTAGACCGTAGCGCTCTGGCAGACACATACAGCCCCACCGATGACAGTAACGCTGGACAGTCGATGGCCCCGTTGAGGAGCCCGGCAATGAAGGAAAGTCTGGCCTGTTGGACACGATCGCTGAGAGCTGGCAACCCGAGGAGCAGGCATCTGGTCCTATGGTCTAACTGGCCATCCCAGGAACGGAGAGCGAAGCGCGTTGCTCTGCGTTGAATGGACTCGAGCCGTGCCAAGGCCCGAGTCGAGGATGGCCACCACACGATGCTGGCGTACTCCATAAGCGACCGAACCAACGAGCAGAACAGCGTCTTGGTGCAGAGGGGGTCACGACTTATGGCTCATAGTTTCTACTGATTTGATTCTGCGAGTCTACCATTTTAGGGTTTCTTTGTATCTTTAAATACAAAATTTAAAAAAAATAGGAATCAAATGCCATATCACCACAGTACTTGAAGGCATATTAGTTAAGTTGCTCTTTAGTAATCACCTCTAAAGTTCAATCTTATGCCAATCAACAAAGTATGCCTGATAGAAAAAAACTACACACTTACAAGCATTTGGCCACGGTCTCAGGCTTTACGACATGGACATTTTTCTATGACCTTCCGAGGAGTTCGAAGTATTAGGATCTTCTTTGTCAGACACAGTCAAAGAAATGCGAAGTAACCTTGGAATTGGATCGAACGTATGTCAGCGTCTAGCAACTGATTGGCACATGATTTTCTACAAGAACCTTTGTTCCTATTCTATAACTTTTAATTATCATTGTTCCATGTGTTATGCATCACTTGGCGGACGTATGAACCATTTGTTTGGTCAATCACTAAACCACCATAGATTGCATGCAAAAGATGTTTTCAAGAATAAGGTTCTGACGAGCTTCCAACAAATGGTCACTACGATATCCTGTTTCCTGGTTACTGCAAAAACAAGAAATTTCGTGGCATACATACGTCATAAACTTCTAAAACCACAATCAACAACAGGAACGCTCTGATCGCCTTTGGAAGACCCAATAGTTTCGCTCATGTTTACAAACACTCACTTGTATCTAAATAATGTCATACTTACCTGGCAGGTCTTCATTTCTTTTTCAAATATTTATATTTCAAGTTCAATAATAAAATCTCACAAAATCTCACAAAACAAAAACAGTCGAATAACATACAAAATAACTCATTGTATTTTAATTTGTATATTTTCACATTAAAACAAAAACTCACATGTCTTGTCCTTGACATTCCATTTAAAATTCGTATGCTCCCATACCTAGTCACTTACATCGCTACCAGCCACCATTTGGATGCATGGAAAAATGTCAAAACATTTACATCGAAACGATTCCGTCCGAAAGTGGGTTCATCGCATCGCAATAAAACGCCACACAATCTGTCCCATAAAACATGGAAACTATTTGGCGTCGGTTCTAAATCTCACCCTCACTCTGTGACCGTATTCGTCATGTCAAGCGGCAGTGAGTACGCTCGGGCAAGAACAACCTCGACCAAACCTGCTGCTGCTGTCTGAGCTGCTTCAAAGCACAATACCTCAAAGTGTATTCAACTGAGCATACGGGTGTGAGGATGAGGATTTGTTTTTCTATGGAATGAAGATATTTTCCTCTAATAATACAGATGCCAGCTTGACTTCTTCTCTCAGATCTGCACCATTCGTATGCCCGTAACACACACACAGAGGTGCAGGACCTTCTTGGTGCATTCGCAAAACATAAGAAAAAGACACAGCAATTGTAGCTACGAGCGGGCGGTGATGGTGGTAAAACCAACTGCACTTACTGCACAAAAAGCATTACCACAAAGTCGAAGCGATGCATCGATGCGTTCGGATATTTTATTACTATTATTATTTTTCTTTTCCACTGCTGTACGTTTGCTGATGGTTGGAGCTGCGTGAAGCATTGCAACGTTCCCGATTGTGTTTCCGTGCGTCTTTGTTGGTGCCGCAAACTGCACGCAAACAGCAGCGCAGGTGCTACGCAACCCTCGGAGAAATCCAACCGCCCTTGGCTTCAGCGTTGGAAAATAAAAGTTTTAAATATTTTCCATTTACGTGATACTTGAGCAGGAGGAGCTTCATGCCACGTCCCAAGCGTGGGGAGGTGGAACGGTTTCCACGTTCTGCATTCTAAATGAGCTACGGCCCCGGACAAACTTGGTTGCGCTGGGCAAAACCCGGCAACTCACCAGCATGTGCGCCTCCGTGCACGCTGCACAACCCGACACGCGTCGAGCTGCCGTGCCTGATGGATGAAGACATTGTCGGGCATCGTTGGCTCCGGTCGCTGCCGGGTAGTGCCGCTTGCCAAACGGCCAGGACGACAACGACGACGATGACTTCAGATCTTCAGATTTCATCGCCACCCTTTGTTGGGGGCGAGTGGCAAGATGAATGGGGCAAAGTTTCTCGGTGTCGGGTTGAATTCCACCACTTGAACCGCAGGACGGGCTCCAACGACAGGATGCGATTCGCTCGGTCCCACGTCCCTCTCACACAGTCCCCTCTTAGGTGATGGATGTGGGAAATCGGAATTTGACCCACCCAGTGCCGCACCCTTGTACGCTGCTTCTGCTTTCTTTCTCGGGCAAATAATTGTGCATCTTGCATTCACGACATCTAACAACTTGTTTTATTTTGCACCTTCGCCCTGCGCTGGTTGAAAACGATCGCCCTGGGCCGGTAGTTAAGCAACGCTCTAGCAACGGTTCCGAAAATTTCACACTTTCCGGCTCAACCTGAGCGAAGGGAAACGAACGGTGCTCGGTGTGCGACACTTTAGGTCAGGTTTCACTCACACACACACACACACACACACACATCCCCACCCAAGCGGCAGCAAAGCCCCGAAGTGACTTTTTCTGCCACCGGGAACGTTTCACGTTAGGAAACGGTTGCATTCTAGAATCAATCACCCACCTAACAACCAGCAGCTTTCGTGAACTGCATCTTTGCACACACTCTACCACACCGCAGCCCGGAAGTTAAGCCCGGCAAGGTCCAAATTGAACGGAAAACTTTCTCCACCACTGCCTAAAACTAGCGTCCAGCCATTGGGAATAGTCAAATTTCTGAAACACCCCCACTTCTACGACGAATAGTTTTTCGACTGACCACCACAGGACCACCAGCGGGCCGGGCTTTCGGGGAAAAACTTTTTCCCCGGTTGGAAGGCAAACACATAAAATACTTTCAATAAGATATTAAATTTCGATTTAGTAAAAGTAGTTTTGCACTTTGTCGTACCGCTTCCCGGGCGCACCTTCCAAACACGGGCAACTGTTGTAACGACGCTCCTGGCAGTGGTGGAAACCACTGGTAAGACAGGTGAAAGCCGGTTGTTCCTTCAACATTTTGCTAGTTTCAATTTCGTGTCGTTTACCACTCATCTTCCCAACAACCAATCAAGTACCGTTGATTTCAGGTTACTTTTTATAGTAAAACCACCCTACCCACCCGTTCGATTCCTCCAATGGCCAATTATAGAACAGCAAACTCACCGTGCTCCTTTTTCTTTCCATTTCCCTTCACCGAGACAATCGATTTTAATTGAATTCATTCGCCACTCAACTGCCGGCGGTCCGAAAGTTTGTCCGTTCGCAGTTTGGAGGCAGGTCGCAAATGCAAATTACCTTAGATTTTGCTAAACTTTCGTCCAACTAACAATTGCTGCTCTTCAGCAAGCGGGCACAAGGAAACGGCGAAGGAGGGGAACTGTGGTGCGATCCTTTCCCCCACAACACACTGCTTCCCTGACAGTAGCGGTGGAAAAACAACTCACCAATTTACGTCCCGGCTTTTCCCGGGCGTTACCGTTACCTCGGCCACCGGGGTAGGGGAAATAACAAGCTTGAAGGAAAGAAATAAGAATAGAAAGAAAAGCTGCAAAACAAAACCATCAGCAATGCAAAAACCTGGCGGTGCCTGCGCTTGGCAAATGGACATGACTGGAAGTTTTAATGAGGTTACCGTCGGGTGCGGCAGCGTTGTAATGGTTTTAATGCTGGCACTTGCAGCATCACTTCAGACTGCTGTCACGCCTAATGAGAACATGATGAGCCTAGTAACGCCGAGCGGACGGTTATGATGACGGTAGCGATGATGATGAAGAAAAACAACGGAACACAACCCGTGCGGAGCGTGCAAGCGCACTCGAGCGCATTTGTAGCGAGTTAAGTTTTTAGTTGCCTACTTCGTTCTAAGAGCCGGACGTTTGATTGTTTCCCTTTTGTTGCAAGGGTGCAAGAAGAATGCTACTGAGCTGTACTTGAGAGCGATGCTACTTAAATTGGTTCAATAGACAATGCAACGTTTGAACACTGCCGGGAACCGGAAAAACTCGTTTCCGGACCAGGAACGTCACTTGCTGTCCTGTGCTAAGTACGTTACTTAACCGTACAACTTTTTAAGCATTGTTCCTTTCTGTACTGGAAGTTTTCTGCAAAACTTAAGTCTACTACCGCGTGTGAAAAGTTAACTTGTCAATATCGAGCTGGTCGTAATGCGTTTGTTTGTAAAATGCTTTAAAGGCGCTATGATATAGAAAGTTTGCGGTATATTTAAAATTATAAACCAATAACACATTAAAAATTATTATTGGTTTTGGTAGTTTTGTTTTTAAATCCCCAAATTAGTATATAATTTGCATTGTTTTGGGCAGCAAAAGCAAAAGAAAATCTTTGGAGTTGTTTAATGCTTAGTGACATTCAGAATACTATTGCACTTTGAATTACACAACATTTTTAAATTTACTATGAATGGCCCCTTTTATGTTTTAAGTCAGTTTTTTATATCAAATTTGACGTTTGGCGGCTGAAATCATGTAAACACTCCATACAAAACCACACACTAGCTTCAGATTTTCAGCCTAAGCTTTGTTTCAGTCTGAAAGGTAAAATTAGTTTCGAGTACCTGCTCGAGAAGATGTCAAATCTACCCAGCTGACATTTGAGAGGATTTTTTCCCTTGCATGCTCTGCGATGTGAATGTGTTAGTAGAAAATAAGATCCCTTCTTGGCATCGTACGCTGTGGAAGTATAGTAGTGTGTTGTTTTGTGGACCATCAAAGTAACCTGTGTAACCAAAGTGTGAAGTTGACATGTTGAGTGTGCTCTCTGCGTTATAAATTAAGTGTAACAGTGGCTTTGCGACGCAAATTGTGGCCATGAAAAATCATCCGGTGGACAGAACAGAACGTCTTGGTTGATATTCGAACCATTGGGGAACTTCCACAAGTGGTTCCACTCGGAGTAGCGGAATTACAAGACGCGAAACATCCGGTGTACAGGACGGCACAAATTACTTGGTGGTTAAAGAACTGAACAGTTTCGGCACGGCATGTGGAATACTGGCCATCGGCAGTTTAAAGTTATTATTACGTGAAAATATCAAAGAGTGTGCCCAGTTTTGCTATTGCGTGTAGGTAAAGAATAAAGCAATCCAATCCTGCTTCCATAGCTACCAATGGTTCAGAGAGTTTCCCCTGTGAACAGCATTCGAAAGAGGGAGAGGGAGAGAGAGTGTATCATTTGATTCTGGCTCTCTTGGGAGAGACCCTGAATAATTTTCGCCTATTCAGGGTCTTATTCAGGGTATTTTGAGTTACCTTTTGCCAATTGGGTAAGGATCAGCAGTCTTTCTCTTTCTAACTTGTTGTTCTAAACTGACCGTTAATCAAGCTATTCATAGTCTTCCTCATGAAACTCGATAACATTAATTCAACAAATAATTGTTTTTCTGGCTCTCTTTATTTTTTTTAATCTTTTTATTTATGTTATTTTTTATGTTTGATGATTTATTTACTTCGAAAAGAATTGGTTGTTGTTCGAGGTATTTATATTTCATTGTTAATAATTGATTTCTATTCTTAAAAACAAACTTCTAAGTGCTATAAAGTGCTGTTGATGAACGCCGTGCAAGAACTACTTCAGTTACCCGGCGCTTCAACTACCTGGTGCCAGGCTTAAAACATGGCCTGCTCACCGAAGCCGCGCGAGCTTATTCCACAGCACAACAGTGAGGTCGTTGTACAATTATTTCCAATGGATAAATTAGCAATACCTGTTGCAATTCACACTGTCAAGAAGTGTCTTCAATAACTAAAATAAACTAAAGCGTTGTTTGACGCTACCAGGCAATGTTTTCATTTGCAATAGACAAACAAACAAATTACAGGCTGAAAATTTCAGCTTCTGGCTAAAAACAGAAAAGGGGCCAATGATAAAAAAAACGATTCAAAACTTGACGATCCCACTATTATTAAAAACTGTGCGACAAACGGAAGGGATGTAACGCATTACCTTTAGGCTAAACACAACGAAGTTATCTAATCAAGCAAGGCTAAAAACTACCATCATGAAAACTTTTGCTCCTATAAAAGCACTCATGCAAGCAATACGGCCAGGCCGTTACTATTACCGAATAAAAACAACTCATTCTGTAATACGGCCTAGCCGTTACCATGGAAATAAAAAAAAAGAAGCACTCACTCAACTAAATTTGCGCAACCCCAACTAAACTAACAGAAGATAAATTGAAATAGGACGCTTACATATACACATGCTTAGCAAAAACATTGACACAAATATTTCAAGACATTTCATTTAACATTTAGTTCTTCAGTAAAGATTCCATAACTCAGTACATTCAAGAAAGCTCATTAGTCAAACGTTGCAAAGCAGATCATTATCAAGTTCGAAGTAAATGAAGAGTTTCATCGTCCACGTTCAAAATTGAATATTAATATTTAACGGTTGAGAAATCCGTGGGCCGGCTCGGTGGTGTAGTGGTAACGGCGTAGGGCAGTCAAAAGGCCTGTCGTCGGTTCGAATCTGATTCGGACCAGTGCCGTCCCCCATACGCAGGATCGACTATCCTGCTATTATGAGTACACTAAATCACAACCCTCCATACGCAGGATTAACAATCTTGATATGGATGGGTACACTCAGTCACAGAAAGAGCCAAAGCACATTAGTACCCTAGTTAGGCCTTGACCCTACTGGGTTGTTGTGCCACTGAAAAAGAAGAAATCCGTGTGAAAGAACTCTGTCCTATTTTATGGTTGAATGTTAAAAAAAGACATAAAAGGCAAATCTAAAAAAACAAAACTGATACAAAGATTCATTATTTAAAACAAAGACATAAGTCTTCGTGCCGAATGGTTCCACTTCTTGAGAAAAAAATGCATTAACTTTTACCGTAAAATGAACGGTACGCTCTCTATAATGAAAATAAAGTAGATAGTAAATGAAAAAAGGGAGCCACTGATAATGTTGTAAATGTTGTAAGTATAAAAATTGTACCGGTTATCCAAACTAGCTCGAACTGATTCGTCTTATCCAAGCAATTACATAGCCGCAATGCTTAAAACTCCCTTCATTTTTGTAAATATAATTTGATGAGTTTGATACACGTGTTACTTTTATAGGCAGACGGATAAGGTTTTTAAAATTCTAAACAACTCTACCTTAAAACTGAATAGCATTCAAATTTAAACTAAAAGCCTTTAAACTGTAATAAACATAAGCGAGAAGAACAGAACAGCTTGCACATGTTTTTTTTAATGGATGTGTGTGATTTCGTAGGTTCAATGAAAATAATAATAACATTTAAAATTTCTACACACACAATACGGCCTGGCCGGAAAACAAAATCTACACCTTCAAAAATACGGAAAACAAAACTACACCTTCAAAAACGTTTAAGTATCATTGAACCTTTCTGAATTTTAACTGAGAAAATAATTGATTTTGATTTGATTTTTTTTTTTGCTTCGTTATTTTCTCAATTTGATCCTAAATTGAACATCATATTGAACATATTGACATCAATTCTCCATGTTGACTGAAAAATGATTTCCTTTAAAAAGGATATCAACTATAATAAAAAAGATGTTTATTCTGGAATTTAGTTATTGAAATATAAAATAAGCACCAAGCAATACGGTCTTACCGTTACAACCAAGTTAAAAAAAAAACTAATCACCTATTTTTAAATAAATAAAGAAGTAAAGGCACACGGGCAGCAAACCAACCATTATTTCATATTTATTTTAGCCGTCTCGCTTAAAGTCCTCCAATAATTAGTTTAAAGTTAGCTAACTGCAGTGCTACAACGTCTTGCAAAGTTTGCTTAGTGCAAGAGGACACCATAGCACCATAATATTAACTGATAATGCCTGTCAATTTTTTACTTATTTTTGTATGTAAAACTTGATTTGGCCAACAAACTAAACAAGCCTCAATAGCGTCTTTTGTGTACAATAATAGACAATAGAGTCTTTTGTTTCCAAAAACATTTTCACCGCATCAGCCTCTAGATACAGGATGTGTTCATATTTGTCTTGCCACAGCAGCTGATGTGCAAGTCCGGGACAAACAATGCAATGTTTTAACTTCTTTCCGTAGTAACGGCCAGGCCTTATTGTGTTGCTCTTACTATATTAAAGCAGTAGAAAATGATATAAAGGGCAGATTAATCATGTCCAGCAGGCACAAGTAGCCTCAAAACTGAACAAGCAACAAGTAATTTTAACATGAGCTGACTATCTGAAGGATCTGAAGGATTTAACATGAGCTGACTATCTGAAGGATCTGAGACAAAGTGTACAATTTAGTTAATGAATGAGTGTAGAATTCATGCTTTTAGCGCTGTCCAGAAAAATCTTTCATTTGGGAAAAAGGCCTAATGCCATAGCACAATAGGCATATAGCAACATTTATTGAGATAAAGCTGCAAGCAAGGCCATTAATTCAAATGTAGTTTACTAAACTGATCTACTGAAATTAAACGGAATTTTATAGTTTTACATAATTTTTTTTATGTTCAGGACAGTAGGTTCTCGTTTCACCTTTTTCTCAACGGTTTTTTGCTAATATTCATGTAATTGTGGTTATGTATAAGGTGGACATGAGTTCGAGGATAATTAAGCCTAAAAACTGATGAAAAATATATTGATAGAGCGAGCTCCACTAAAACCGCTCCGACCGCTCGGGAGCGAGCTCCGCTCCAGCCGCTCCATCCGCTACGGAGCGAAAAAGAATGAAAATATCTGTGCTTTGAGCTTTTAAGTTCATTAACACCCTCTTTTTGAAGCAGTTGTTTTGCCGGAGTGATGTTAACTACGCTCCAACCGCTCCGGAGCGGTTGCAGTCGAGTTCGCTCCGGAGCGGTCGGAGCGGAGCTCACTCCGGAGCGGTTGGAGTGGAGCTCGCTCCGGAGCGGTTGGAGCGGAGCCGGCTCCAGCATGAAGCCGGAGCGACTCCGGAGCGGTAGCTCCGCTCCGGAGCGACCCATCACTAGTTTATACGTTATTCAAATTTTGAATGGTACTTAACTTTCGTGGCCTCGTGTGTTAACCCCTGATTTTCACCAAAAGCATAGGCAAAGGTGTACATTTAACACTGTACAAAAAATGCCTTTTAAATATTTAATGATTTTGTATCGGAAAAAGATGAAGATAACAGCTAGGTGTTTGTTTTGCTTCATGTGAAGTACTTTTTTGAATAACTTTGAAATGTATGTATGTATACATGTAAAGTTTTTGTTGTACCTTCTACCCATCGTAAGTTTCATGAGGTTTCATGCTTCAAAAATAGTTTATCAGTTATAAAATACATGATCGCATTAATGATAAAAATTGATAGTATTGGAATATTTGTGTAAGCATTTTGAACATGTTAAATAGACTTCTCAAAACAAAAGATATTGAAATCAAACATGAATTCTATGTACACAGCTCAAAAAAAGTAAAAGTTTTTTTTACAAGATAATTTCTTTTGTCTTTGCGGTTTTGTACTTTGACAATTTATTTGATCTTAACAATGTATAAATACATAAAAAAATCAATGAAACCGTGCATATGAGAGAGTCTCATATGAGCATTATTGTACTAGAGGTGTCATTTGGTGGCAAAAAGCCAACCTTCCGTTGTATTTCTTTTATGACTGTTCTTTTCATTCTTAACCTAATACCTAACACGAAAAACTACTATCATTGAAACCTTCTTTTAAGTGAATGTTCTGTAGGTCCCTTATGATTTCTCTTAGTCAGTTTCCACTGTACCTTTGTTTGACCCTGAGATATAATGCAAAAATTTATTTTTATTTTTTTAAGCTACTACCCTTTTATCTATTGTATACTTCATACTATTCACCGGACTTTTATTTATTAGCTGGATATGCACTAAACAAAACTGGTTTAGTTTCGAGTTCATAAATTTACCGGTGATATTGATATCTTACATGAATTAAACAAGTTTTTATTTTCTCAAGATCTCTTTTGAGAATCAATGCTTTGAAACGTTTTGTACAGCACGTCTTTCCCATTCCCATTTGTGCATGGCATATTTCACTATGATTGTACACAGGCGTACAAAGCTGGAAACTATTTTGCCTCATCAACCCATCATTCCGTTACGCTGCGCCCGTCCAACAACTGAAACCTACCTTTGCCTAGGTGACTTTGTCAACTTACAAATAACACTCGCTTGAACGATAAAGCGTCCGCCACGAATCAGTGACACACGCCACCGACGACGTACCACCAACCCCCCCTCTCCGCACCCAACAGCTCCCGCTCCTCTCCTGCAAATGTCAACCCAATTGTTTGGCAAAATATTCTAACCCATCACCATAAATCATACGCCTGTCTTGAGACTTCCTGCAGCAGCCACAGACAAAACCGCACCGGCACCTTGGTAGAAGGGCCTCGGTCGCTCCCAGCATGCGGCGGTGCGGTGCTGCGCAGGTCTGTGATGTGTGCTGCACCGACTCGCCAGCCGGAAACCAGTCGGAAACTCTCGCATGCATCACGCCCATTGTAACCGTGTCAACCAAGTGGCGGCGCAAGGTGCTGCTCTCCGACACCACCCCTCATCCCCCTTCGACCTTCGTTACCTCCTTAGAAACAATATCTCACAACCGCACAGCTGAGTAATGGGCGCGCACCCTTCCCGCGACGAGCACACCCGAGTGAAGTACCAATATCAAACGGGTTGAAACGGCAGAAGACATTCCGAGTATAAGTAAGATAAATAATATACATTCGTCAAAATGTCATCACAGTTGAACGTTGGTATGCTTTCTCGCTTTGACACAAGAATTTCACTGTCACGTTCGCATAAATAAACCTCGGTCGGGCGTTTGTGCGCAACAAACCCGCTGCGCACTCCCTTCGGATGACCCGCGGTTGTCGATCGTGTGCCCCCCAGGAGCATGAAGCTCGCGCTACACCGCAAACCACAACCAGCACGGGCCAATCTTGCGTTCCAGCGCGTCGACACGGTCAACAGCGGGCAAACAGCAGTTCTCCGGGCGCTATCGGCGAGTTAGCTCACCCGCGACCCGAAACCCGCTCGATGGCAGCCCCCGAATGTCCCTGTTGCCGGCTTTGCGGCTATCTGTTCCACACCACATTACGGGCCGGGTTGGGCTGGGTCGGAAAAATCGACCCCACCCACCCACAACCGCTGACGGGCTAGAAACCGGTCGAGAATTGGGCTTTCTTGCCATTGCAAATCCCACCGGCACTTTCGTGGTGACATCTCGCGTGTGAAAAGTGTGATCGTTGCAGTTGCTCGTCCTACGTCTTGACAGTGCCGCGCAGCGCTCGGTGGAGATGTGCACCGTGCTGAAAGGATGAAGATTTAAAGCACCGATTGCTGTGGATGCGCCACCGCAGCTTGGAGCGCGCGGTATGTGAGCCTTTTTAGTGCGAATTCGTTCCGGTATCACACGTCCCGCTTGGGATGGATTTCAGCAAGCAAACAATTTAGTGTGCTGCCAGCAGGGAAGAGGCACGATTGTTTCGGCGGCTTAATGGAGCATGTTTTGTCAGGTGCCGTGTCGGTGCAGTCACCATTCTCGGGAAGTATCGAGCGGATGAAGCAGGGGAGCTGTTAACGGTTTCCAGCATAGCGACACCGCGCCAGCAGAATCGACACTTGAGTAATTTACTAGCTTGAGTGTCCTCGAGTTGCTGGTCTGAATGTTACCACAGTCGATGCTGTTTATTGAGACAATGAAACTGTATGTAAAGGCTTTCACTCTAATAGAAAGCATACTATCGGTTTTGCTATAGACAACTAGTCCAACTAGTCCAACTAGTCCTCAGTCTAGAAACTGGCAAAGCTTATCGATTTTATTATTTCGCATTTCGTTGTATTTTGTATTTTACTTAGTGATGGCCTAGCCGTATTGCTCATATTTGTTGCTATCTATTATAGAAACATTATGACGTTAAAAGCTGAAAAACTAAAATTTTAAATTATTTCTGATCATATACCAACAGCACAAATGCATAAATGTTCAATCTAAACTGACTAACTATAAAGATAAATAGTTTATAGTTTAATATAGTAATATATTACTATAATATACTATAGAAATAGTAAATAGTTTAATAGGATAGATACAGGGTTTTGCACCATATAAAACAACTTTCTGAATGATTAACACAATCGTTCACCCGAACGACACAACAGTCTACCACTTCTACCCATATCAACCGGTTCCAGCAACACTGTTCCTTTGATGTACACAATTGTAAGTTATTTCTATTTATTTCGGTTTTATTTGATTGTGAAGATCCAGGCTACACTCCTACGCGATTACGCTTCGTCGATGCCGACATCAAACTATTTAAACCACTTTTTCTTTGAAACCTACAACATCGTGTGACATGTGTTTATATGACATATGCTCAAAAATAAAATTGATGCGTTTTATAGTTTACTTACTACTCATATAGCCGAGTCTATCTTAAGAAAATAACATCAATTTGGAACAAAGCAACTATCATGCTGATCTCAAGCAACGGAAACTTATAGCTCTTAAACTTAGAACTAAAACTTAAAAGAAAAGTTCTGGACTCAGGATGCAAAGCACAATGTAAAGAGCAAAATATCACTTTTTATACTCAGTTGTTTACCAACAGTCGTACGGTGCTGACCGATCGCATCGGGTTATCACGATCATCCGGGCCGGATAATAGAGAAGAACAACATTGTAACGTTACAACGGAACGGAGAGGGAATGTTTGTGCGCGCCATTGCGCCAGTAGCGAAAATCAAACCTGCCAATAAAGCAGCAAATTTTTAACTCTCCTTAATGGTGCTATTA